>PYAF01003178.1:2291-13038 GCA_007407185.1 Glycine tomentella
TATGAAACTTTAAATCCATAGGTATTGGTGATCCTCTCCTGAACCAATGCAATTGACACAGACGGTTCCTCCCTAACCATTCCTAACAATCAAATGGTAACATTGACATTATCAACATACCTCTAAAAACAATATTCTTCATATTAACCAAATTTAATAGAAACATACCTACTATAAGTGAAGCAATAACATCAACGTCAAGCTGTTTGTGACCCTGTGAAATATGATCATTTAGGCAACTGTGTTTGCCACCCCATCTTGAAACAACCCACTTCTCACCGTACGTTGGTTTGATTACCTTAACCCTCCAAGGGCAACCATCATTGTGTCAAACACACTTCATGGTAAACTTGGTAGGCTTGCTCTCAACCACAGTTGCTTCTTGATGCTCCTTCATGAGGTTCCGTTTAATTGAAATTTGGGCATTCATTTTCGATGCAAATTCCTGCTTAACAAACAAGTCATCCCCTAATTGCCAAGGACCTTGCACTGAACCTGAACCCGAACCCGAACCCAAAGTAGAACCTGTAAATGATTCTTTTTCGTCGCATGGATGACTCCAATCAATATACGTGTAATGTGGAATTCCATTCCAAAAATGAATGACCTCAGCACCTATACATATATGCCAAATAAAATACATGTCTATGAGAAATGCAAGCATAAAACCCCGATTAAAGAAATTTGGAATTATGTATCCCAATCCAATAAAAACATATTCAAAATGATTATGTACGATCATACAGCCAAAACAATCAAAGGCAACCCTAAACCCTAAACCCTAAACATTATCCATATACCAACAGGTTTATGTTTCCTTGGGACAAGCAACTATAACATTGGAGGATATGAAGGTTTCTTGGGGTTACTCTGTTATGGGGTTAAAGAAATTTGGAATGGATCAGGACTCTCTTGCAATGCTAGCACATTACAATTACAATCCTTGGATAAGTTATAGTCAGCCAGTAATGGATGCATATTTGTACACTTCATTACGTGCTTGCCATCAGCCTAATGTTACTTCTAGGTACTATCGTTGGTGGAAACAATAAAATCCAAGTAAGGAAGGAGACATGCATGATCATTGTGTTGTAAATAGCCCAGAATATTGGTTACCAACATCATCACTAAATCATAAACCTAAACCATACGATATACTCCCTAATCCCTAAACCCTAACCCTAAACCCTAAACACTCAACCATTTTCTGAACACCATAAGCCCTCAACCCTCAACCATTATCCTAAAACCCTAAACAATAAACCCCTAATCCCTAAACCCTAAATCCTAAACCTAAGCATCATTGACACAACACCATAAAACCTAAAACCTTGACCATCCAGCTTACGTTGTAACCCCTAAACTAGAAACCCAAACCCTTAACCCTAAACAATTATTATAAGCAATATAAACCCTAAACCATACAACACAAACCCTAAACAACATCCACATATTATGATCATTCAAACTCAGAAGAATTTAACAAGTAATCATATATCACTACAGTTTCACTGATTAAAGCAGTCTCTAACATACCTTTAACAGGTTCTTCTACTTGAGTAGATCGAACGTTCGCATGATGACGCCTTTGAGACGACCCCACACCAGTGTCTTCTTGGAATTCAGTCGCATGCACGTCAACTTCCTCATCATTTTCGCACGCACTAGCATCCTCCTCAAGAAGACGATCTTCCATCGCGATATCTTCATCATCATCGTCCTCATCATCCTCGTCCATAACCCAAGTTGGGTCATGTTCAGCTTCCTCAGACACGTTTACAGCCGGAGCAGCATATGATGCTTCATTATTTACAGAATTAAAAGCCGCTGACCTCATGGCTAAAGGTAAAACATCATCCTTCATTGCGACGTAATCCACGTACAATTCTAACAATTCATTCCTTGACTGCTTCAAAAAATGGTCGATTACAATTTCTACGTCTTCATCATCTAGCACTTCACTCCCTGTGTAATGATCGTGTTGCCATAATCTTGCCGTCACCAAACTTATATGTTGGTTGTCATTTAAACCTATTTTCCTGCGTATCTTCTCATGTAATTCACTAAGCGTTGATCTTTGATTGATACGTGTCGACCTATTGTTCCTTTCAAAAATAACACCATGTCGCCCTCTGACTTTTCTTCCATTAAAAATAACATAACATCAACACTCTGACTACCTGAACTCATATTTGGAGAACGCTTAAACTAGAACCAAACCACAACCAATGAACCCAACAAAAAACCACTAAACTGAACCAATGCATCTGCAGCTTATCAAGGGTCAAGTTAAATAGAAGCAAGGGACTGGAACACGCCTAACTTGGGCGTGTTTAAACACGCCTATTTTAGGCGTGTTCAACAGCCCCATTTTTCAAAAAAGTTTTCCAACTGCCCCATTTTTCGAAATATTTATTTAAATTGTATTATTTATTTAAATTTGCCTAATAATCCCTGTATACTATATCCTCTTTTATAATGAATAAAAAAGTCCTCTTTCTTAATGAAATCTTTTTTGCCTAAAAAAAAGCTTGATAGTAATCTCAATCGAAATAATATAAAATAAAAAAAACCCCTTGTATTTGGATGAAGCATTTAAGGAGGGTAATGTATTTTTTAGGGTATTTAAATTGTTGTCAATTTAAAATGTTCAGTTTGGATGTTTAATAGGAGAATTTGAAGAATTCTAACAATTCTTTATCCTTTGTTAACATCAGGAATTTGAAATTCCTCCCAAATAGGTGGGATTTAAAACATTTCTTACTCTCCATCTTCATTTGACAAAACACAAATTCATCATCCCCAACCTCATATTTTTCCACTTTATTCCTTCCATTTTTTCAGTGACTTAGTGGTTGACTGGGGCGATGGACATAGCAGCGGTGGAAGAAAAGCAAGTTCGCATGGTGGTTAACAAGGCTAAGTTATCCAAGCTTGAGTTTCCACCGTTGTACCTCCACTCTACGAATATTCTACTCATCGCGTAGCCATCAACACTGTGAATAACCTTTGCTGCATTGTCGCCATCAACACTGTCAAGGTCCTTGACCATGTTAACACCTCCATTGATGACTAGAAGTGGGTGTGAATGAATATGCTTCCTTACCATAAGATAACTCGAAATCTATTGAAGTTTTCAAGATTTTATTTTTGTGGCGAGATTTGTGTTGCAATGTTGGGATTGATGGTTGAAATGTGTGCTAGAGACAAAGCATGCAAGGAGAGAGAGAAGAAAATCATGAGAAACATTTATTCTGAAATTCAATTATTTGCAAAAACATATAATCCAAACAAGTTATTTTGTAATTGATTGGAATTTAATTGTTTTCAATTAAATTATTCTGCATTTAAAATTATCTGTAATTTGAAAATTCTTCATCCAAAAACTCATGATAAAAATTTGAAACCCATAAGTTAAAAAGCACAAGAAACCCCGTAAATGAAATGCATATTCTAAACTAAATTCAGCAAAACGATATACATAAAGAGATAGAACTACAAGTCAACATAAACATATTGGTTCCATAAATTAATTGAAAAAAAAATGATATTTTGAATAAAAAATAAAAAATGGAAAGATTGCATTTAGTAAAATAGAGTGTAAATAGCAATATTTGATTAATGGACTTTGTATTGCTAGCTAGCCTTGGGCGGGAAATATTTGTGCTCAGGTTTAGTGATTGTCGTTTTGGATCAATAAATTCAATTTGCTTAGTTTAAAAGTTTATTTAAAATATTAATAATGTTATTTGGCTAACAAAGAATCATACGAAAGCTATTCACTAATTATGCTTCAAAGAGCTCTTCAAAATAAAACTTTATGCTTCAAAGAAGAAAATTAAGAAGATTAGGAGAAAAGGTAATTAACAAAACCTTTTTTTAAAATCAAATAATTTTAACAAAATAAATTTTCTCCTCTAAACATTTTTCATACAATAATAATTAGTTAAAAATATCAAGAGATCGCTAAGGCCCAATATTTGGCATCTTTGATTCAATCTGTGTCATTTCATTGACTATTACTTCTTGCACCTCCATAATGTAATGTGATGCAGGGAGCAATTTGTGTGGGTGTAATAAGTTTTAGCCCATTTCATTATAAATCATTATACAAAACCTTTTTGGATCATATAGGCGTTGTGTTATTTTGACTTACATTTTTGCTATATTAGTCTCCAAACTTTTTTATTATAAAATTATATTTAACAAATAAATGTTTTCGTTTTGTTATTAGGATGTAACTTTGCAACAAACTATAGAAATGCATTTTTGTTGTGTATTGTGTCATAAAACATCATTTTGTTACATAAGTCTTGTGCCAAGATGAAAGATAATTCACTCTGATATGAAACTCTAGAATGATCACACAAAAATGAATCAAGCAAGCCACAATCACATTCCTTTCTATCTCTTTCCATTTGTAAGTATACAAAATCTCTCTCACTCAAAGTTATAGATTTTTCTCCCTAGATACAAGAGAATGAAAACAACAAAGAAAAAGAAAATAGTCAACCTCCAACTAACACAAAGCTATATAATCCTCTAACTATCAAAAAATAGTTATAACAAAAAAACTGCTATAGGGAATATAGGGTATGTTTAGGTGTAAACTTCTCTAAAAGCACTTCTAGAAGAAAAAAGTAAGAAAAAAATGAAATGAGCTTCTCCATAAGTTAAAATAAGTTTTCCATTAGTTAATTTGTAGAAGTCATCTCATCTTTTAGAGAAACTATATTGGTGAGCTTCTAAAAATTAGTTATTGGAAAGCTTAATTTTACTTATGAAAAAGTTCATCTCATATTTTTTTCTTCTTATTTTCTTATTTTAGAAGTGTTTCTAGAGAAGCTTACCCAAACAGGTCCATAATAATTAACTAATATAACTATCATAGGCTAAGCTTGGAAGACAAGGTAAGTTGGTTGAACCAATTACAACGATTTTCCACCTTAGTTCATAAACTGTCTAAGATTAGTGACTGTCAACCAACTCCAAATGAGCTTAATCACCCTTCAGTTGAATCAAATCCAAACAATGGAAAAACTTAATGCTAGGGAGTGCCTTTGTGATCATATCAGAGGGATTATGATAAGTTGAAACCTTGTAAATTTTAACTGACCCTTTAATAATCACATCTCTCAGAAAATGCAACTTGATATCAATATGTTTTGTCCTTTCATGATAAACATGGTTCCTTGATAGTTGAATAACACTTTGAGTGTCATAGTGTATGGTAATCACTTGGTCTTGCATCCTTAGTTCTCTAGAAATTGCTTCAAGCCATAGGACTTCTTTAACAACCTCAGTCACAACCATGTACTTGGTTTCAATGGTAGATAAAGCCACTACCTAGAGTAGATTTTACTTCCCTTTGATATATGCAGTAAACACATAGCTAGTGAGAGATTTCCTAGTGTCTAGGCACCCTGCATAATAGAGTTAACAAATCCTTCAATAATTGTTGTCCCTTTAATATCCCTAGCTCCACCATAAACCAGAACTCTGCCAAGTGATCCTCTAATATATCTTAGGATCCACTTCAAAGCTTGCCAGTGTGCTTTTCCAAGGTTTGACATGAATTTTCTCACCAAGCTTACTACATGTGCTATATCAAGTCGAGTGCATAGCATACATTATAGAGCCTAGAATGTTAGCATATGGAATACTCTCCCTGTAAGTCAACTCATCAGCTGTCTTTGGGGGCTGACTTATACTTAGATTAAATTGCTAAGATATATGTGTTAGATATAGGGGGAGCAACAAGAAGAATGAAGCTTTTGACTTGAAAGAATGTTTTGAACTTCTCACATGCCTTGAAGATTGTAATTCAACATGAAGTGTATGAGAGGCCAATCTATTGATCCTTGCATTGCATTCACATAATCATTTACATGCTTAGATGTTTTCATCAAAGTATCAAAGCTATTTCGAAAATGAACTAAATGGGTAATGCTTTTGGAAAAATGCAATTCTTCTATTTTAACCGATTACACATCAGTATAATCGATTATTTGCTTTAAGTTTTAAATCTGGAAAAGCATTGAAGAACATTTTAATTGATTACCAAACATTTATAATTGATTACATAGTGTAAATCAAAAGTAATACATTGTTGCTTTAATCGATTATCATATACAGTAATCGATTACACAAGCTATCTTTAAAATCATGTTTCACTGATTTAATTGATTAACATACATTGTAATCGATTACATAGGCTTGTTTCTTAAAGAACCTTCACTGCTTTAATCGATTACCAAATATTGTAATCGATTACACAAGAGGCTTCAGATATAAAACTTCAGTGCTTTAATCGATTACAACTCGGTTTAATCAATTATTTGGTTCGTTGTTAAACCCAGAAATCAGCCTTAAACACTTTAATCGATTAAGTGATAATTTAATCGATTATTTGGTGCGTGTAATCGATTACAGTCTGTTACAAAAAACTGTTATAAATATGTTTAAGGCTTGTCTTAAACCACAACTTGAATACTTCAAAATTTCTGAATACACACAAGCCTTCTCAAAGTTCCAAAGTGATTTTCTGGGTTAACTAAAGTCTTGTTCCACTTTTTAATCTTCATGGGTTTTGAATGATTTCTTGGGCAAGAATTCTCAAAGAAGTTTTGGAGAGTGTGTTCTGAAATCTTGTTTCTCATTCAACTATGATTGGTAAACCACATGCATTCATATTCATTGGATCATCAGGTTGTTTCTCTCCATAATCTTTGATTGTAATTTTGTTTTTGCAATTTATGTTATTTGATGCTATTGTAAAGGGTTCTTTGAAGCTTGTTCTAGAGTAGTGTTCTCTAGGGAAGAACAGAGTAGTGTTCTCTTGTTCTTGATCATTAGAAGTCTAATAGGGTTTTAGATTTCTATTCTTTATCTAGGGTTGATAAAGAGGGATTGTTGTAAAGCTTGTAAGAACTGAATTTTATAATAGTGGAACTCTAATCTATTGTTGATTAGAAGAAACTGGATGTAGCTTCTCTTGAGAAGTGAACCAGTATAAATTGCTTGTGTTGATTTTCTTTATCTCTATCTCTACAAGTAATCTTGTTCACTTGTTCTTGGTATTATTATCTTTACTCAACGAGTTATGTTTTGAGCTATTGATTTCTTGTGCTGAGTAATTTGATTGATTAAAAGCATTCTTGGTTTAAAAGTGATTAAGATCCTTTGACTCTGGTTTTATAAATAATTTTAAAAGACCAAGTTTAAACCAATTCACCCCCCTCTTGGTTATTGTGGGTATTCCTATTATTTTCAATTGGTATCAGAGCAGGTTCTTGAGTGTTATTGAAGATCACTATCTTTCTTAAAAAGAAAATGAATACCACACAAATTACTTTCAAGGAGGGTGCCTCTCTCAATCGTCCTCTAATGTTTGAAGGAGAGCACTTCAGTTTTTGGAAAAATAGAATAAAAATCTTTATTCAATCAAATGACCCAGGTGCTTGGAATGCAATAGAAAAAGGTCCTGTGATTCCTATAAAAACTGTTGGTAATGATATGATTCCCAAAGAATGGGATGAAATGACAGATGCTGAAAAGAGAGTGGTTCAATATGATTTTAAAGCTAAGAATATGATTACTTCTACAGTTTCCTCTGATGAATTCTTTAGAACTGTTAGGTGCAAAAGTGCAAAAGAGATGTGAGAGATGAAGGTACAGATGAAGTTAGAAGATCAAGGAAAAATGCCTTCATACATGAGTATGAAATGTTCAAGATGAATCCCATAGAAAACATATCTCAGCTTCAAACAAGATTTACTCACATAGTGAATCATCTTGTTTGTCATGGAAAGATTTTTGATGCTAAAGAGTTGAATATCAAAATCTTGAAGTGTCTCACAAGACAATGGCAACCAAAGGTGACAGAAATCAAAGAATCAAAAGATCTATCGAAAATGTCCATGGCTGCACTATTTGGTAAGCTTATTGACTATGAACTTGAAATGTCACAACTAACCAATGCAGAAGATGCAGAAAAGAAACATAAAAGCATAGCCTTGAAAGCTGGATCCTCAAAGGTGGAAGACTCAAGTGAAGAAGATGAAGAGGACAACATGAATTTAATTGTCAAAAAGTTCAGCAAGTTCTTGAAGAGAAACAAGAACAGAAAGTTCACAAAGAACAACAACAACAACAACAAAAGGAGTGACAACAACTTCACTTGCTTTGAATATGGTAAGCCTGACCACATTAAATCTGAATGCTTTATCTTTTTGAAGAAGCAATAAGGTGAAAACAAGATAAAGAAAGAAGGAAAGCCTAAGAGAACCTACATAGCTTGGGAAGATAATGAGTTAACAACTTCTGAATCATCAGCTGAAGATGAAGAAGCAAATGTGTCTCACTTCCACAATTAATGAAGATGATGACCTCTCAAATGTGAGGAATACTCAAGTTGACTCTCACAATTGACAGGATTGAAAGTGTCATTGGAAGCTTTGATGTGAATTGATCATACTCAGCATGATGATTCTAGGACTGTAAATTGTGGTTTGGTTTGATCATTGATCTTTGCTTATTCTTGAAGTTCTGTCTGTTGCTGAGGACATCAATTTTTAAATCTGGGAATTATTTGATGTGTTGCAAACACATCTTAGTTTTAGGCTAGTTTAGGTTATAATTTAATTGAATAAATTAGGAATATAGGTTAGAATTAGTTTAATTGTTACTTATGTTCAAATTAATCTCATTTCATTACCAAAGTTGTATTTCAGGACCAAAAGGAGGAGATTCAAGCCAAAAGAAGAAGAAAACCAAGCTGAAGGACTCGCACGGATTGCGCCAGATCCCGCGCGAGTCGCGCCACATGCAAAATAACAAGCCTCAGTTTTGAACAAGCCGCGCGAGTCGCCCCATGGTTCACGCCAGTAGCGCCATATTCTCGAAGGCCAACCATTCAGCTCGAAAAGGCCACGCTATTAGCGTGGATTCCTGCGCAAGTAGCGCCATAAAGCCGCAAGTCCCGCGCGATCCGCGCGACAATGATTCTGTTTCCTTATTTAAAATTATCTGGTTTGAAAATTAGCACAGGAAGAGGCTTTGTTACCCAAATTAAATCACTATATAAAGGAAAAGTTTTTGGACTGAAGAAGGGGACTCTCTACACCAGATTTTAGCATTCAAAACCTTTGGAATTCATTCCTACATAGAATAAAAGCCAGGCTTTGCTGCAGAATCATGTTTCTAGTGAAAGCTTTGGTGTTCTTGATGCCTATGTCAGGCTAAACTCTGTATTGTGGTTAGGTCAAGAACCAATGATAACTCCTCTGTAATTTACTGGTATTGAATGAGATTATTCTGATTGCTTTGCTTTATTCTGTTCTTCATTGTTACAAGCTTTCTTAAAATTGACTGTTCTGTTAAGCTCTGAGAGTTAGGAATTGCAATAGGGATGTTGGGATTCTAGTTTCTGACAGGAACAAAGTAACAATTGTTCATTGCCTAGGGATAGGGATGCGTAATTGCAGAACTTTATAAAATATTCTTTTAAATGCTTAACTTGATAGAATTCACTAAGGGATTAGGTTTTTGATTCATGTTAAAGGGTTAATTCGCTAAGGGATTAGGGATTAGCTCAATTAGAAAAGATTTATTCTTTGAGTAATCAGAAGCAATCGACTTTGATAACCAGTTAAGTGAAAGAGGTAGAAATCAAAGGGGATTATGTCCTGACTACAATTATTCCTTCCATTGGTTACAACTCATTTTATTTGCTTTTGAATTCATTTTAATTTTTGTTCTTTATTTAAACACTCAAATTCACAACACAACAGTTCTTCAAAAATACTTTCTTTTTACTTCCAATTACTTAGACTGTGAATTACTGTGAAATTCATACCAATCCCTGTGGAGACGATACTCTACTTACCCACTTTATTACTTGAAACGAGCGGTGCACTTGCCGTTTTCGCAACAAGTTTCTGGCGCCGTTGCCGGGGATTGATAAACTGATTTTGTAATAATTTTAATCTTTGTGATTGGAATTTTTGTTACTAATCGCTTCTCTGAGTTTATGCGAGGTTCAATTAATCCTGAGAATTTACAGTACGATCCTGAGATAGAGAGAACTGTAAGAAGGAGGCTAGCCAGACAAAGAAGGAGAGATGACAACTTTGAGGTTGTATTCAAGAAAACTTGTAGAAACTTGATGAAATTATAAAATACACTTAGCTGACTAAGTATCAACATATTTTGTGACACAAAAATCTAGAATAAAATTTCTACAAATTTTGGAAGATGACAACTTTGAGGTTGTATTCAAGAAAACTCAAGCATCAGAAAAATATGGAAAAATGGTACATAAAATCTATAGCATTTTCTCTTAATTATAGGATGAATAGACCTACTTAATAAAATGGTTTAGTAATTTTGATGGTCAGAAGAAGTATAGACCAATCAAAAATAAGATAAGGATGTAGTCTAGAATGAAAGGTTTATGTATTGCCCTGTATAAGACTGCTTGGGATTAATTTAAACTATCTTTGGGATAAATTCTTAGGAACATCTAGAATTCTAATATTCAAAATTTTATTTAGATAAAAGAATTCAAATTAACTTGGATTTCTTTTTAAGAAAATACCATATTGAAACTAGATTTTTATTCATCATCAAAAATGACCACATGTAGCATGAAAGGAAGAAAAATTTGTATTCCTTCCCTTTGAGCTTGTCATTCACGTGGAGAAGCATGGAGAATGAGGAAGAAGCTTCTTGAATTCAGCCACTTGGA
>PYAF01003179.1:0-26177 GCA_007407185.1 Glycine tomentella
CCGGTTGGTGACCCCCAGCCTGACCAGCATGACCAGCCAGCTCCTACACCACCAGTCTCACCCATTCCACAGACTTCCCCACCAGTTTCACCTAGACCACAGACAGCACCATCACCACCACCCACTACCATACCACCACCGACTTCTATGCCACCACCATCCACTGTACCTGCACGCACTCCACTCTATGAGGACTCTATGGGTTTTTAGTGTGGCGCGGGTCGCGCCAGGGTTGGCGCGGATGGCGCCATACCCATTGGCTGTGGCGCCAAGGGCTCCAGGATGGCGCGGGTGGCGCCAGACATTCGGCATGTTCACGCTGTTAGCGTGGCTATGGCGCGAGTAGCGTCAACTGGCCTAGAGGTTGGCGCGGCTGGCGCCAAGAGCCACGCGGATCGCGCCGTAAGTGCCCTGGAAAACCCAATTCCACAGGTTTCTCACGCCATAGGTCTCGGGAAGTTGGCGCTGGTGGCGCGGGGATGGCGCTGATGGCGCCAGACCACCGACATTGTGGCGCAGATCGCGCCAGACCTCGGGCAGGCTGAGTATATAAGGGGCAGAACGCGAAAATGGAGAGGAAAAGTGAATTTATTCTTCCTTCAGCCTCCAACCTCCATTAGAGCTTGTTCCAAGCTTCCTTAAACCTTATATACTAGCCTAAACACTTTCCTTTGACCCAGAAACTTGAGAGAAATGATTAGAAAGCTTGAATCCTTCATTTCATGCTCTTGAAACCCCATTTTGAGTGAAAAGTGAATTCTCAGAGGAGAAACTTAGAGAACCTGAGTTTTGGCGAGGACCCACGACTTGAGAAGGACACTAAAGCTCGAGGAGGCTGTCCTGAGGTCTTCTGAGTCGTCACTGAGGTAAGAGACTCAAGTTTCTCTGTTTGATTTTGATTCTGGGGATTTCTATGAATAGTGACCCATATGAGCTGGGGCTAGAATTAGCCCAGGGTCCTGTAGAGAAACTTGTAGAGAGCGATGAATAGATGAAGGATTAGCTTTCAGTTTCTGATTTAGATAACTTTGGAATTTGGCTCTGTGACCTGTGTGTGAGGCCTTTGTGATGAATCATTTGTGGAATTGAGGCCATTCCAGAGCCTTGATTATGCCTGTTATGAGCCTGTATGGCTAATGTAATGGTGCCTTGAGCGAGGCTTGGACCATTCCAGTGATATTTTGGATTATGAGGCTACTAAGAGATTATACCTTCCACGTGTTGTGCATTGAGTCTGTGACGACTCAAATGTTTTATGCGGCCTTGAGGGACCTTGTGAAGGTCTGTGAACAGCCTAATGTGAGCTGAGATGGATTGAACCCTAGGATAGGGGAATTCTGATATGTTATGCTCTATGCTTGAATGCCTATGTATTTGGTTTTGATATGCGTCCATATGCCTTGATTAGGGCTTGATAGTGAGACTGTTGGTGGCGGGAGCCACAGAGCAGGGACAGGACCATAGGCTGAGACCTTGCCAGGTAAGTTCAGTGTCCCTAGGGATGAATTCCTACATGGTTGCACACCACACTCCGGGGGAGTGATGGTCATGATTCATGATGCATGCATTTGGTTGTTGCATTACTTAAATCGATATGCATGTACTTGAGATTGATTATGCTATTATTTGGGCGTTGAGGGTTTCCGCCATATGTTCTGGGCATTGAGGGTTCTCTGCCCTGTGACTTAAGCGTTGAGGGTTCTCCGCTAGGCATTGAGGGTTCTCTGCCATGTGATTCAGGCGTTGATGAGATCCGCCATGTTTGGATGATTGATATGTTGCTATGAGGGCCAGTGGGCCATTTGGTTGTGTGATTGCCTTGTGTGTGCATTGTGGATAGTGGGCCAGGGTGGGAATGATTTCCCATGGACCCTGAGCTTACTAAGATGTATATCTCACCCCGTGTGGGGATTTATGATTTCAGGTGACTCTTCTGGACGAAGAGAGCAGTCTCAGGGCAGGAGGCCCGAGTAGAGACGTTTCTGCTTGACTGAGAAACAGCAGATGGAGCTTGAAGGCTCAGATTTGTTTTGATTATATTTTGTACCCTTGATAAGGGATAGTATATGTGTACACCTGATACATGTATAGTTCTGTATACCCTCGATGAGGGCGTATATTCTTTTGTATCACCACGATGTGGTGTGGACTGTGATGTATATATTGTACAGAACTATTTATGATATATATATGAGACTTTTCCCTGAGTATTTTTGTTGTATATTTGACTATCTGCCTGTATGTTCAAGTTATCTGTCTTTATGGTGTATGATATGAAAAGAAACTGGATCAGCAGGGGTGTGAAATATAGACTTTGTGTGTGTGTATTCAATGAGTTATGTTTATTCCATACATAATGAATCAAGAAAACGATTATGTGCTTCCGCTGAGGTTTTTAAAATCATGTTTTAAGCACTAAAATGATATTATTAATGATAACACGTCGGAGGCCTACGGGGTGTTACAGTTTCTTAGTTATTTGTTTTATTTCTCTAACAGCTTGAGTCATTTCTTCATACCAATCTGGAGGAGTTTTTCTAAGTCTTTCATATAATGGTGCACACTTAATCCTAATATTGGAAAAAAAAAGGTATAAAGTTATAATTTATACACCCTAGAAATCTCTATAATTGTTATAATCTAGGATTAATCTTCCTCGGAAATCCACGGAATCTATCAAATACACAACATGATTTGGATTAATCTTCCGAAACACTTTAAACACAAGTATAAGGTGCTAATTAACTAGGTTTAGGGAAATTTATAAGCTAAATGAAAGAAATCAAAAGACAAGTGCCAATATTTTAAACATGAGATTAACTGAAATGTGGCACTTATCAGTAGCCACAGTCCTTGTTACAAAAGTCATTATTAAACAAGTACAGGATTTTCCATATACCAGCCTACTTCATATCTTCATTTCTACACCATCACCAATCCAGGGTATCAAGGAAATTGACCACTGTTGCCATCTAAAAAAATGAAACAAATCTAGTGAGAAATAAAAATTTCTCAGTAGGCAAAACTAAACCACCAAACACGTTAGTACGTTAGTAAATCATCAATATATTCAAATACTTCCATAAAATAATTATGCAGACTATATGAATGCGTGGAATGAATTTTCCCAGGGTGCACATGGCCTCTACATATCGTACTTTATGTAGCTACACCTCGTACTAGATGTAGATTTATGTCATATATTTGCACCTGGTCACTACATATCGTATTGTATGTAGTATCCCATTCTGTTTCACAAAATCTCATATTGGACTTGGAAACATGAATCAACCTATTATCACATCAACATCCATCCATAATAAAATCCATAAGCAAAATACATACCACCTTATGGAAAAATATTTTTATCATAACATCATACGTACCACAAGTATGGTTAAACCACCATACCTTAAATAAGATTGTTACCACTTAGGCATGACTATTGAATATCCTCAAGTGATAGAAAAATCATGTTAGTAATCTAACTAATAAACCACAATATATCTCTCAAATAATTTCTAATTCCTTTAAACCTTCACAAGAAAAGATTAAAACCTAGCATGCATCTTAATCTCCTTTCACCTACCACCTTGCTACTTCATGCTCAAAATTAATCACTCAAGCATTTGAAACATTTAATTGCATGCCATTCAACCTCTACTTCTAAAAATTAATTTAAAATAGTCCCATAATAAAAATATGAACAAACAGCCCAAAGGTCATCAAATCACTTTCAAAAATCATCAAATGTGATTCCAAATATCATTAATATTTGAACCTATAAATCATCACCTATCTTATGGTTAAAATCAACATTTTCACATCATAAAATAACCTTCAAATAACATGAATTTCCAACCTAAATAATAACCATAAATCTGCCCAATTAAGCATATAGGTTAATCCAAACAAATGCTTAACTAGAGATTAAAGCCTAGCCTACCTCAAATGGATTTGGATTTGAAATTGATTAAGTGGCTACTTCTCTTGGAAATCCTCTAAGGAATGAAGTCTTGAAAAGAAGAAAATTTGATGTAGAGGTGAATTTATTGTTTGAAATTAATAAGAGAAGATGAGAAATAAAAAGCTAGGTGCAAGGAAGCAAGTAACCGTGGGATGAGTTTTGGTGCTAGTGGTTTATGAAAAATTTTGGAGCAGCCAAGCTATTTATACTATGTTAATTGGTTTCAGATTTAAGGGTTTTAGTTGGATTAAAAAATGGTTTAGAAGTTAGTTTAGTTAGATTCTAACTAGGTAATCATTTAACTTAGAAGATTTTATGACTTAAGTTTTATCTTGACTTGATTTTTCTTTGTCAAGATCCTTTTAATTATAAACTTGGGAGAAGCTGGCCTTGTACATGGAATTGGCTGGAAATCTTGATGTCCTTTGTCAAATTTCTACAACTGCATACACAGCCAAAATTCACAACAACATACAAATATGATAGTTACACGAATATTTTAATGTTTAAGGATAGATTCCCTTCATTAATGACCATGTGGTTATGTGGAAAGCTTTGTACAAATGACCAATTATGATTGGTTCAAAAATATTTGGCTGAAACTAGATTTTTATTTGCAAGATTCTCTCATTTAATGCTTGCTTTCCACCTTCAAGGCCACTATAATAACCTTGGATTCAAAAACAAAGAAAATTAAAAAAATTTACTGTAGCAGTTACTGTAGTTGGCGCTCCGAGCGTGGCACTGTAGCAAAATGCTATTTTTCGACATTTTTGGCGCCATCAGCGCTAGAGTGGCGCCAGGAGCGCCACAGATGCTGGAAATTGGCGCCAGGAGCGCCAAAGTGGCACCAGATACACTGGATTTTGGCGCCATCAGCGCCAAAGTGGCACCAGGAGTGCCAGAGATGCTGAAAACTGGCGCTAAGAATGCCAAAGTGGCGCCAAGGGCGCCAGATGCACTGGAAATTGGCGCCAAGAGTGCCAAAGCGGCGCCAAGGGCGTGGCATGTCGGTCAGGCCACCTATAAAAGGCCAAATCGCGATTTTTCCAGAGGAAACCACTGCTCCTCTTCTCCACTTCGTCCAGGCAGCCATTAAAGCACCAGAAAAGCTTCAAATCTTCATCCTAAGCCATTAAAATACCTCCTAATCACTTCTAAACTTGATTAGAACCATTTGAGAGCCAAAATCCAGCCTTGGTTGTGAGAATTGTGAGAGAAACCATTCCCTTGAGGTTTTGTAGAATTTGAGCTGTGGGAGAGGAAAGAAGAAAGCCCAGGACACCAGAGCTAGGAGAAAGACTTCTCCAGCCTTTCCTCTATCGATCTGAGGTAAGAAACCTCTGTTTTAACCGTTTAATTTATGGAATGGGGATTAGATGAATAGTGACCAATTAATGATAGGGCTGGAATTAAGCTTAGGTTCTTTATAAAAGTTTAGTCAGGAGGTTGTTCTGAGTAATATGGAACTTTGATAGTGAAATTGTGATGAAGTTTGTATTTGGCTCTGTGAGGAAGAAGTGGGTGTGAATGGGAGGTACTATGGCTTGAACTAACTCAAGTACCTTTACAAAAGTTGTTCATAAGGCCAAATAAACGATGAAAACATGTTGATATATCTGCTTTGGCTGAGTTGAACCATTGTTGGTTCTTGGTATTGGTAAAGCTTTGAATTGAGCTACATAGAGTTTTAAAGAGACTCTGAGGCCTTAGTCAGACTGAGGCAGACTAGTGAGGGTCAATGCCTAGCCTAGTAGAAGCTGGGCTAAGATAAACCTTAAGTTAGAAGACATGAATTGATTATGAAAGGAAGGGTGCTTCCTTCCATATAAACGGTCGAACGTCGTTCCTGATGGTTTATTTCATGCCTATTGTAGGGCGTGAAGTGCATATCGCTGGTAGAGATCACCACGAGACTAGGGGAGCTGATTCTGAGCTGCGACCAGGTAAGCTCAGTGTTTTTGGGGAATGTTTCCCCTGCTAGTGGTTACTACACCCATTTTGGGTGTTTGTTTGGTGTATCTTGTTTGTTGATTATGTATGATGTCATGATACTGAGATATGTGTCTGGTGTTGATGAATTGTCTTGATGGTAGGCTGGCAACTGAATGCTTGCTAAACCCTGAGAGGGGGTATACTGGTACTAGTTACACTAAGATAGTGTATGTGATGTTGCTTATTATGATGGCATTGATTACACTAGTATAGTGTATGCTTGTATGGACTCTGTTATGGGATGATTGTGATGTGATTGTATGAAATCTACTGGCCAGTAGTATGAGGTACTATGGACCCCTTGGGAATGTTCCCACTCGATGGATGACCTCCCTTGGGATAATCCATAGGAGTCCATGTAAACCCTGAGTAGATGTTCCCACTCGGTGGATAATCCTATTCAGGTATTGGGCGGCAAGTCCTAAGTAGACGTACCCACTCGGTGGATGATCCTATTCAGGCACTCGATGGGAAGTCCTGAGAGAATGTTCCCACTCGGTGGATGATCTCTCTCAGGCACTGTGTAATGTGTGCTTATGTTTGATTGGAGTTGCCATGTGCATACCGATTGTTCTAGTGACCCGTGAAGGCTAATGGTATGATGAGGTTTGATATGATATGATTTCAGTTATGCTATGTTCTATGTTCATTTGTTTATATGCTAGAGAAAGTAAACCAGGGGAGGGAAACCTCTGAGAACCCTGAGTTTACTGGGATGATTATCTCACTCCTGTTTTGGGGCTCATTTTGCAGGAACAGAGACAAGAGTGTCTGAGAAATCCCAAGGCAAGAGGCCTGAGCTGGGATAGAGTGTGAAGATAACCCTAGGGTTAGAGGACTGAGCTTGTTAGCTCCTGTTTGTTCATTTTGCCTGTATTTTGACACCCTTAGGGGTTATTTGTAAAGTTTTGAGGAAATGGATCTTGTATATGACATAAATTCACCATATATGTATATAATGTGTATTTATTTTGGATTCAGACTTCCTTTATTGTTTATTTCCATGATTGCTTTGTTACTCTGATATTGTAATAATGTTAATACGCCGGGTGCACACAGGGTGTTACATTTTATGGTATCAGAGTAGTGTTTAAGGAAGCAATATATGGTGAATTTCATGTTTTCTCTGTGTGTTTGGGTTACACACCATGATTATTGCATGTGTGATGTTAAGTGTGAGCTTGATCAACTCATTCTGTTATATTATATGTGCAGTATCATGGTGAGGACCCAGAATACCAGTGAGAGGGCGGGTGCAGAGGAACAACCCAACCCGATTGTAGCTGCTCTGGCAACTGTGCAGCAGGAGCTTGCTGCAAGTAGGCAGGCTAATGAAGCCTTGCTCAAGACCAATGAAGAGCTCATGGCTGAGTTGAGAGCTCAACGTAGGGAAGATAGAGTATCCACTACACAGCAGACACTTGAAGGCGAGGGTAGTCGCCATCAGGGTAGAGGTAGCCATCACTCTGATGGGCCTCAACACCAGGGAGGGGACAGGTCGTCCCAGGCTAATACAGAGGAAGACACAACGGCCAGAGGAAGGATGCTTATCGCCTTCCGGAAGCATGATCCTCCCTCCTTCCATGGGGAGTATGACCCCATAGCTGCTGCTAAGTGGTTACAAGCATTGGAGAAGATTTTTACAGTGATGGAATGCTCAGACCATCAGAAGCTTCTTTATGCTACTTATCTGCTTCAAGGGGATGCTCATGAGTGGTGGGTCACCACTTCAGAGTTACTGAGGGGCCAAGGTGAGGTCATTACCTGACAGGTGTTCGAGGCACAGTTCCTGGACTGATACTTCCCCAGAGACGCCAGAGAACGGAAGCAGGCTGAGTTTGAGAGCCTGGTACAGGGGAAGATGACAGTTGATGAGTACTTGACCAAATTCAATGAGTTGGTTAAGTATGCACATTTTAGGAGGGCTCTACCTGAAGCAGAGGTTTTGGCTACTAAGTTCCAGAGGGGACTTAGAGAGAACATCGAAGAGAAGATAGTAGGCAGTGGATCCAGAGATCTGGGCAGCCTGGTGAGACAGTGCCGCCAGGTAAAGGACATGATCAGGAGACGCAGTGGAAACCGGTCCACCCAGGCTGAGAGGCAGAAGGCCAGGAGACCCAGGGGATCAGGCCCTACTGGAAAGGGCAAAGGCAGAGATTTGGGAGTTTCTTCCAACAGGCAGCTTCAAGAAGGCTCCAGACAGAGAGGAGCGCCCCAGAGGACTAACTTACCTCCCAAGTGTAACACTTGTGGGAGGAACCACTGGGGAGTGTGCTCCACCGGCCAGTTAGTTTGTTATAGATGTGGCAAGCAGGGCCACTATGCCAGAGAGTGCCCGCAGGCAGGCAGTTGGGCTACAGCTGCTCCAATGATATCAACAGCACCTACCACAGGCCGGGTCTACACAGTGGATGCTGGAGAGGCCGCTAGAGCTCCTGATTTGATCAGAGGTATAATTTTGATTGATGCATGTGATGTGAGAGTCCTGTTTGACTCTGGAGCCACTCATTCTTTTGTTAGTGACCGCACTGCACGGAGACTGGACTTGCCTGTGTCCAGACTTCCTGTTCCTATGGAGGTCACTACTGCCTCCAAAGAGCAGTGTATGGTGGACATGTGTTGTAAAGATGTCCATTTCCAGTTTGAGGGCAGAGAATATATAGTTAATCTACATTGTTTGGCGATGCCTACTATTAGGAATTTTATACCACGGTAAGCGTATCGTTATTATCACTGTAAGTTTCGAATTTATAAAATTTCATCTCCACAGGGATTTGGGTTTACGTCGGTTGATTTAAAATTAACAGTTTAGTAGTTATATACAGATAAAAGGCGAAGATTCATTTGCTTGTTTGTGGAAAATGTAAAACAAAGATAACAGAAAATAAATAATTGATTTTACCTATGCATGTTCTATTCTTGTTGCCGCACACGTATAAGTAACCCTAATTCGATCCCTCGCAATTACGGTCCTATGGATATTTTACTAAACATCGATCCCTCACATATTTAATTAAATACCCAAGCATTAAGAACTTAATCACGTGTTTAATACGATCAAAACATTAAGCCCTATTCCTAGCAACGTAACATAACGAGTGATTAAATTCAGTTTAAACCCTAAATTTACTTTCCAGTCGCCTTTAGGGTTAATTTCATGAAACTAACGGGTAATTAGAATCAAGCATTAGGTGCAGAATAAAATCACAAACAAGAAATAGAACAATGTAAATAATTAAAAGAGCACAGGGATACGAAGAGTACGTCCAATCCTTAGAGAAGCTTAAGCGAACATAGGCAGAACCTCCTTGAGAGAATCACCGACTAAGCTCGTCATCGACCCTCTCTTCGGCAGAATCTCCTTACAAAATTCACTCAACCTCACTTCCCTAAGGTCTACACTCACTCAAGAAGCTTAAGAAACAAAAGATTTGAACAAGCAACTGAATTTGGGAAAGAAATTGAAGTGAAGAATATGCCATGCTGTAACACCCCGTAGGCCTCCGACGTGTTATCATTAATAATATCAGTTTAGCGCTTAAAATATGATTTTAAAACCTCAGCGGAAGCACAGAATCGTTTTCTTGATTCATTATGTATGGAATAAACATAACTCATTGAATACACACATACACAAAGTCTATATTTCACACCCCTGCTGATCCAGTTTCTTTTCATATCATACAAGATAAAGACAGATAACTTGAACATACAGGCAGATAACCAAATATACAACAAAAATACTCAGGGAAGAGTCTCATATATATATATATATCATAAATAGTTTTGTACCATATATACATCACAGTCTACACCACATCGTGGTGATACAAAAGAATATCCGCCCTTATCGAGGGTATACAGAACTATACATGTATCAGGTGTACACCTACACCATCCCTTATCATGGGTACAAAATATAATCAAAACAAGTCTGAGCCTTCAAGCTCCATCTAGTGCTTCTCAGTCAAGCAGAAACCTCTCTATTCGGGCCTCCTGCCCTGAGACTGCTCTCTTCGTCCAGAAGAGTCACCTGAAATCATAAATCCCCACATGGGGTGAGATAACATATCTCAGTAAGCTCAAGGTCCTTGAGACATCATTCCCACCCTGGCTCACAAATCACAATACACACATCAGGCAAACATATCAAACATGGCCCTCTGGCCCTCAAATCAACATGGAGCAGCTATTTGCTCTATTCTTGCGGCAGAGCATCCCTCAATGCCTAGTGAAGAACCCTCAACGCAATGCGGAGAACCCTCAACGCATGATTTCATGGCAGAGAACCCTCAATGCCCGGCAGAGAACCCTCAACGCCTAAATACAGGGCAGAGAACCCTCAATGCCCGTATTTATCTATTGGCCAACAAATCTATCACAATCACAGTATGCATTCATCCGACATAGATACACTCATATCATTCATTATAAGAAATGTCACAGCCAATGCATGCATCATGAATCATGACCACCTCTCCCCGGAGTGTGGTGTGCAACCAAATGGGATTTCATCCCCAAGAACACTGAACTTACCTGGCAAGGTATCACTCTGTAGTTCCTTCCCAGGTCTGTGGCTCCCGCCACCAACAGTCTCAATATCACGCCCTAATCAAGGCATATGCTAATATCAAAACCAGTCCATAGACATTCAAACATAGAATATAGCATAACAGAATTCCCCTATCCTAGGGTTCAATCAACTCAGCCCATACTAGGCTGTTCACAGACCATACAAGGTCCCCCAAGGCTGAAAGCCAAGCCTCTGAGTCATCCTAGACTCAAAGCACATCATATATCTGGGCTCTGGCTCACAATAGCCCCTAGTTCAACATATCCCTAAAATGGTTTAAGCCTTAGTCAAGGCACCATTTCGTTAGCCTTTCAGGCTCAATACAAACCTAACCTAGGCTCTATTATGGCATAAATCCAACCAGTGACTTATCACAAAAGCCATACATATAAGCCACAGAGCCAAGATTCAAAGGTCTCTAAATCAGAAACTGAAAGCTAATCCTTCATCACTAAACCATTCTAAACAAGTTTCTCTACAGGACCCTGGGCTAATTCTAGCCCCAACTCATATGGGTCACTATTCACAGGAAACCCCAGAATCAAAATCAACCGGAGAAACTTGAGTTTCTCACCTCAGTGGCTACTAGAAAGGCCTCAGGACAGCTTCCTCGAGCTCTAGTGTCCGTTCCAAGCCTTGAGTCTCGGCCACCCTCAAGTTCTCTGAGCTTCCCTCTTGAGAAATCAAACTCTCACTCACAAGAGGTTTTAAGAGAAAGGATGAAGGATTGAAGCTTTCTAAGTGTTTCTCTCACAATCAAGGTCACAAGGAGGTGTTTAGGTAATCAAACAAGGTCCTAGGAAGCTTGGAGCATGCATCAATGGAGGTTGGGGTCGTGGGGGAAGGAGAAACCATGATTTTTGGGCCAAAATTTCGTAAATGGCCTTTAAATACTGGTTATGCTGACGTTCCCGCGCTATTCGCACCATATATGGCGCTATTCGCGCCAAATTAGCACAACTAAAAGCTTCCTGGACATTTAGGGCGCTAATCGCGCCACTACGGCGCTAACCGCGCCAACTGGGCGCGTCTATGGCGCTATCCGCGCCATCAGGCCGCAAGAAATGGCCTTCTGGTGCAATTTCACGCTACTGGCGCCATATCCCATGCTACTGGCGCCACATCCCACGCTGTAAGCATGAGATTTTTTTTTTTTTTTTTTAGAAACCAGGTTATTATACATGCTTCAAAAATTCGTCCCTTATTTATAGGAAAAGCTCAACTGCCTGCTTGGGGCGCCCAGGCGACCAGAATAGCCTATTTTCAGGCGCCTGGGCGAGCTAGGGAGGTTCCTTGGGGAGTGTGGGTCGCCCAGGCGACCAAAATACACATGAATTGGTGGCCTGGGCGAGCTAAAGCTTAACCATTAAGGAATCCTTGGGCTTTTGCTTTCTGATGGGCCTGAATTGCTTTTTACTGCTTCTTCTTTTACTTGATTCACTCCATGCTTCTTCTTTCGCAATCTTGCTTCTTCCGTAACTTCAAAACCTAGCAAAATTGAATCAATTATTTGGACGAAAGCTTCTCGAAACACAAAAGCATAGCTTACCTTAATATTATGATCATTTAACTAGGTTTCTAGGGACATTTGACTGATATCAAATAGAGGAAAACTTCTCAAAAAGTGTTTAATTCTCCCAAAATTAAGTGTTTACTCTCACATCCATCACTGATATATCTTAGATAAAATTTGCAGTTCATTTCCCATCAAATCATAATACATACTCATCATGGATCATCAGGTCTTTTATGGCTGGGCTTTGGCTAGAACGAAATCTTGGTTTTTCTGGATATTCAAAAGACCTTAGGACTAGGAGAGCAAGCTAGAAATATAGACAATTTTTAGGCCTTTTACTTATTCCTTTTCTTTTTTCCAAGACATATTATTTTTACCATTTTCACCCAACTTTTCTTTTTTCAAGGACTTCTGATTTTTCATTTTTTTTCTTTCTTTCATTTCTTTTTCATTTTTCTCTTTCTCTTTTTCTTTTTCTTTTTCACATAAACAGCATATAACAACTACTAAAATTCTTTTCATAACATAACTATCCACAAGAAATTTTCTATTACAAATATTCTAACCTTAGGTAGGGTATGAAATTCTTATTCTAGGTTAGGGTTTCAAGAAAAAATTACTGTTTAGGCTCAAAGGGGTTTTCAACGGATAAATCATTTGATATATTTGGGATAGCTTTTTGGCTAGTGGCTAATAATGTATTCAAAAAGAAAGATGGCCTAAATCATATCCATGAATCATATGCTTATGACAATTAGAAATTCATGCAAAAATTACTATAGATTATACCAGTGAGATCTCTCTGTGTATAATGTCTGTTTAGATACACACACTCACTTGGGCTTAGGGTCTATTTTTCATGTTTTCAACCAAATCATTTGTTTCCCTCTAAAGTTATTTATCAATTTCCATGCAAAAAGACTTTTTACCTTGATTTGATTTTTCTGAAAAGACCATTTATTTTTGTTTTTCATTTCTCAAGGTTTTCTACAAAAACTTTATTTTTATGGTTCTGATTTTTAAGAAGAAGTTTCAAAATATTTTCAGTTGATTCTTTTCAAAACACCATATCAGTTAAGAAAGATTTTTCCATTTTATCTTAAAAAAAAATTTGTCCTACGTTGCTATTTTATTTACAAAACCTAAGTTATAGTTATACGCAAAAAGTGTGAAATTTCAAAATGTGTTTTCTTTGTGCACATTCCCAAAAATATTACCTAACTGTGCATCGCTCCTACATAAGTATAAGCTATATGCAAAAAGATAATTAACAAAAGTAACATAATTACAAAAACGTAAACACTAGTCAAATGTAAACAATCCCCAGGAAAGTGCAAGTGCATAAACCAAAGTATGCAAAATATGTCAAAAACATAAAGAAAGCGATAAAATGATTAAAAAGAGTGTCACAAATTTTGTAGATCGGTCAAATATGCTGCCATGTCTCGCTCCAAATCATCTGCCGCCTCTCCTCCTTCTGCTGCAGGTTCTTCATCTGCAGGATCCTGTTGAGCTGTGGAGCTTCACACCTCCTCCGGAAAAGTTGGCCTGTCCCCAGGCCATGCTGTGTATGCTCTGAACTGATCGGGAGTAGGCCATGAGAATGGACTCGGATCCTGTCGGTGCTGATGCTATGTGTAGTGGTAGAAACTCTCATTAAGCTGCATCTTCCCTCTGAAGTTGGCAGCTTGCTGGTCTGCTATGTGCTGCATGTAAGTGTGCATTTAAAGCTCCATTCTCTGCATGTGGGCAGAAATAGACTCCAAATGCTCTACCCGTCTAGCTAAACAATATTTTTCAATGAAAGCACGGTTAATAAGAGGGCGGATAGTCCTAGAGGGGTGGACTTGGATTCCATATAACTGACATAATCCAGTGATGAGAGCTGGGAATCCAAGGGCTCTATTTGCCCTCTCAGGGTTAAGAGGATGCCTAGTTGGCTCCAGAATAACAAACTGATGAATGGCATCTGAAATGATCTAGGCCACATCTATGTTAAGCTGTATCAAAATACTATAAACTAGTTGACACTTAATCATAGGAAGATCTGAATTATGGTCACTAGGTAAGATGTTGCTTAGCACAAAGGTCATCCAAATTTGGGTAAGAGTGGTCATGATGGTTCTCATCAATCTTACCCTATTACCTGAGATACCTCGAGCAAAGTCAGTACCTGGAATACACATGAGTTGTTGCATGGCGTCTTCATCAAAATCATTCCTCATCTCCATGTACTCACAGAAGTGGCCCTTCGGTAGGACAAGTGGATTCCCTAAAAATTGGTTGATAGCATCGGCGTCATAGGGAATCCATTGTCCTCTAACAAAAGATCTTTTGTCCACAGGGGTTCCCTCCATTGGCCAAGCATTTGCATAAAACTCCAAAACAATCTTAGGATCAAATTTTTGTAGAGGAGTAGCTAGGGAGCTCCATCTTCTGCGACTAAGTTCATTTGCAAAATCAGCATATTCATCATTGAATAGTTGAACTCGCCGCTCTTTCAAGAAAGACCAATTTTGGATGGCTTCAAATCGGAGTTGATGGTCTTTGCTTCGGAAGCGTTGCTCATCATAAATGATGTCTTCTGGTGGAGGTACACTAGGTCCTTCATTCCTTGCTCTTTTATGTTGGAGTTTCTTTGGGGCCATCTGAAATTATTACTAACCAACAATAGTAGCATTAAAGACAAGTGGCAGCCATCAATATCTTGGCACATGATCACTCAATTGCTATATGTCTAGTGTGCAAGTGCAATTAAGAAATGCTGTTTGGTGGCTATCTTTAAAGTGTGCATAATCAATCATGACCACAAAAAGCTTTGAAATGTCATTATAGCCTTGCACTATGTCAAAATAACAAGCTATGGAGTTCACACAAAATACACATGTGGCTGCTTCCATATGTTTGAAAAACAAATTTCAGCAAATGACAGCCATTATTACATGAATTTATCTCAATTTGTCTCATGTCTAAAGCACAAGTGAAATCAAGAAATTCAATTGTCATGCTTTCTTTCATGTTGCAAACTCACTTCAATCATGTTTAAGACACAAAACTAAGTGTTGAAATATGTTTAAGAATAGTTTTGTGAATCATAAATGTGCAACATGAAAGCTGATTTCATTGTGGTATTTTAGCAAACACCTTGTATGCACCAAGTTTTGGACTTTGAAATGGTTAGTGTGACACATAGCCATACCAAATTTTTTCAAAGAAATGAGGAGAAGAAGTGACCATAGCAAATATATACAGCAGAAACATTCAAAACATGGTAGAATCATCATTTATAAAAAGTGGATTTTGTTGAGGATAAAGCACAAAAAGTATGTAATTACAAGAATTTGGAGAAGAATTAACATAAGAATGGGTAAATTATTACTTACTTGGGATGAAGAAGAGAAAAAGGCAAAGAAATTGGATGTGGACAGTGGCTTGGGCGAACTTGATGAAGAAGGGAGCAAAAAGGTACAGCCAAGGTAAAGCAAGTGAGGTGAAAGTTCAAAAATTCATCATAGTTTAAAACTTATACCTGTCTGCACGAAGGCACTCGCCCAGGCAGCCAATTTGGCCTAGTTTTACTCGCCTGGGCGAGCTTAAGGCCAATTTTTTTTTTTTTTAGGGATAAGAAATATATTATCTATATTTACTAACCTATATTTGCTATCCTATTGTAGACATATATACACATAAATATTTATATTAAAAATATAAGAAAAGATTTAAAACATACCTGACTAGGTTGCCTCCTAGAAGCGTTTCTTTTACGTCGTATTAGCTGGATGCGTAGCAGTTTAAACATCTTGAAGTTGTATCACTGTGGTGAGCCTTTCAAAGTCACCACCTAAATATGGTTTAAGTCTGCTTCCATTGACAGTCCAAGTCCTTTTTGTACTGGGGTCCTCAAGTGTCACAGCTCCATGTGACATGACTTCATTCACGATGAAAGGTCCAGACCATTTAGACTTCAGCTTTCCTGGAAACAGTCTTAATCGAGAGTTAAATAACAAAAGATTTTGTCCAGGATGGAAATTTCTTTTCACAAGCTTCTTATCATGATAGAATTTAACTTTTTCTTTATAAAGCTTTGAATTTTCATAAGCTGAGAGACTCATTTCTTCCAGTTGGTGTAATTGTAGCTTTCTTTGTTCACCTGCAAGGTTAGTATCAAAATTAAAGAATTTTAAGGCCCAGAAAGCTTTATGTTCCAATTCTACCAGTAAATGGCAGGATTTGCCTTAAACTAACTGAAATGGAGTGAGCCCAATAGGTGCCTTGAAAGCTGTCCGGTATGCCCAAAGAGCTTCATCAAGTTTCTGAGACCAATCCTTGCGTGACTGGGCAACTGTCTTCTCTAAGATTCTTTTAATTTCTCTATTTGAAACTTCAACTTGCCCATTTGTCTGTGGGTGATAAGGAGAGGCTACTTTGTGACGAACACCATAGTGCTGGAGGACCTTTTGAAGTTGAGCATTGCAGAAATGGGATCCTCTGTCACTGATGAGAACACGTGGTGTTCCAAATCTAGCAAAAAAATTTCTCTTCAAGAAGCGGATAATTGTCTTTGAATCAGCTTTTTGCACAGCTACTGCTTCAACCCACTTGGTTACATAGTCCACTGCTAGCAAGATATATTCATTAGAGTATGAAGATGGAAATGGACCCATGAAATAAATTCCCCAACAGTCAAAAGCTTCAACTTCTAAGATATTTTGTAAGGGCATTTCATTCCTTTTTGATATTCCTCCGGTCCTTTGGCAGCTATCACATCTCTGTACATATTCATGTGCATCTTTAAATAGTGTCGGCCAATAAAAACCTGCTTGTAGAATCTTTGCAGCAGTTCTTTCTCCATTATAATGCCCCCCATATGGTGAATTGTGGCAGTGCCACAGAATGTTCCTTGCCTCTTCTTGGGTTACTATTGCGTTTACCCGCACACTACGGCAAGTGCACTGATCGTTTCAAGTAATAAGTAGGTAAGTGAGTATCGTTCTCCACAAGGATTGGGGTGAAATTCACAGTAATTATAAGTCTCAGTAATTGGAAGTAAAAAGAAGTTATTTTAAAAGAGTTGTTGTTGAATTGGTTGAAGTGTTGAATATAAAACAGAATTTAAAGAACTAAGTGCAGTAAATTAAACAGAGTTGTTACCAGTAGAAGAACAATTATGGTCAGGCACAATCCCTTTTGATTCCTACCACTTTCACTTAACTGGTTTATCAAGTTTGCTCACTCAAATGATATATCTTTCCTAGTTCAGTAAACCCTAATTCCTTAGCAGTTTTACCCTTTGACAATAACCCTAATTCCTTAGTGATTGCTATCAAGCATGTAAAAGACTATAACATATGGTTTGCCTATTTCTGATTGTTTAGAGAATAAACCTTTCCTACTTTAGCTAATCCCTAATCCCTTAGTGAATTAACCCTTTAACCTGAATCGAAAAACCTAATTCCTTAGTGAAGTCTATCAAGTTAAGCAATTAAAAGACCATATTATAAGTTCTGCAGCCACGCATCCCTATCCCTAGGTAATGAACAACTGTTACTTTACTAAGGTCAGAAATTAGAATCCCAACGTCCCCATTGTAAATCCTAACCCTCGATACTTAATTAGAATAGCCAATTCCAAATAAGAATAAAACAATCAAGAAAAGAGTAAAGCAAAACAATCAAGAAATTCTCATTCAATACCAGTTAAGTTACAGAGGAGTTCACATCAGTTCATGGCCTTCCCACAATACAAGATTTAGCCTGCCATAGGCCTCAAGAATACAAAAGCTGTTGAATAATTCATAGTTCTGTTGAAACCCTAGCCTTGATTCTTGAATTCCAGAGGTTTGCAGAAGTATTTCTGGATGATAGATGGTTAATGGATGAATAGTGGATAATTTTCTTCAGTCCTCAGAGGCCTTATATTTATAGAATAATTTAATTAAGGTAACAAAGCCTAAAATAGTGCCAAAATTCAAAACAGATAAATCTAAATCAGGAAACGGAATCTCTGTGGCGCGACCCGCGCGGAGTCCCGTGCTGATCGCGTGGACTACTCGAATGGATGGCGCTGACCGCGTGGAACTCCACGCTAATAGCGTGAAGTCTTCGAGCTGAATGGCCTGATGCTGGACTTCTGGCGCTGATGGCGCGAAAGATTTCAAGAGTAAGCAAGAATCAATGATCAAACTAAACCACAACTACAATCCTAGAATCATCATACTATGTATGATCAATTCAAATCGAAGCTTTCCATGGCACTTTCAATGCTGTCAATTCATGAGAGTACTTGAGTATTTCTCACAAAAGTTGTGTTTAATCCACTCATTCACTCAAGTGTATCAGGCTATGATTACTCTCTTACTCAACAATGTCACAGCACTACCATAAGCTTGAAAATATTCTCAACAGTTGCAAGCACGACTTGATCAAAAGGTCTTTCCGGCTTGTAATGTGGCTAGGCTAAAGGTAGGAAAATATATGGATAAGTAGCTTATAAGAGGCTAGATCCAGTCCTTTAAGTCCACAACATGCTCCTTGTCCTCCTTTTCAAAACCTGATACTTTATTCAACAATTTATTCTAAAGTAAAAGCAGAAAAATAAACTTCTTTTTGATTTTGGACCATTTTTTTTAAAAGCAAAACAATCAACAAATTTAAAACAATTACTACAGCTTATCAAACTCCAGCTGATGGACTTATTGTTTTCAACTTGAACTATGCTTGTTTATTCATACCTTGATGGATAATTCCCTGTTTTTCTGCTGTCATGGACTTATATCAAACCTTTTCTAGCCTCAGGGGTTGGTCAAATGAATGTGGCTCTGATTTGGGTAATTTGAAATGAAAGGCTTAAGCTCAAATGAGGTGCAATTGGAAAATAATTGAAGGTGAGTTAGTTTGGCCCTAGTTTCAGAAGAAAAATCTGCCTTAATCATACCAAGTCACACCTGCATCCAGAGAAACAATTCAAATTCTAGAGTACTATGAAATTGGAGTCTCTCAGAAAGAAAACATTACCGCTGTTTGGCTCAAATCCTCACAGGTGTTCAACTCAATTCAATCCCAGTTGACTCATTTCAAGCATCATTTCAACTTCAACATGTATTTCACATACCAACAATCATAATCCTATTCATGTATCATGCAGTTCATGCTATGTTTCATTTCATCAAGCTTTCATTAGAGAAATCCTATCCATCACTGTGTCCATTCACTTTTTATCTTGAAAAATATGTTGTGCTGCTTATTTATTTTTATTAAAAAAAAATATCTGTTAGACGTCATTTGTTCCTAGACTGTGATTTGCGAAATAATGCGTACCGACCATTCCCATATTTATATGTTGTTGTCCCCAGCAACCACAAATAAGGTCACAGCGCTTTGGAAAATTTCAGCATTATTTAGAAAATCGCATCCAACTCGAAACATTGATCTAAACAGCTTTTATTTGCAAACATGAATTAGAAACAATATTATATATAAATGTAGAAATGTAAATGTGCAGAATGTATGTAATGTCTAAGTGCAGAATCCAAAATAAACATAAAAACCAGAAAACATAAAAATAAAGAATCCTGTTCACTCCTCTCCCTCTCCTCTCTCATCAACAACTGCAGCCTCTGAAGTCTGAGGAGGCTCAGGAATAGAAGGCACTGAATCTGCTGCTGCAACTGCGGGAGTAGGAGTGTCTGAAGCTGGCGGTACTGGTGATGGAGTCTGGTACTCAACTGGTGGAATGCCTAAGTGTCTGCATATAGCCCCAAGAATGTTGGTCTGCTGAGCAAGCTGGGTCCTGACGAACTCCTGGAATGCCATATAGGAAGGAGAATCTGTGTAAAGTGGCTCATGTCCAGGGGTGGTAGAAGAAGGGATTGAAGCTGGTGGTGGTGGTGGTGGAATCTCTGCTGGCTGTGCTGGCTGGGGAGCCTCCGGTGCTGGTATGTCTCTGGGGCTGCGGGCTGCAAGCTCCTCTGGTTTGAGCTTTGAAGCTCGGAGAACTTACTCATCAACCGCTATCTCCATGGCGTCCAAATAGGTCTTGTGGACCATGAGTGATGAGATTGGGACATCCATGGGCTCATCGTCTGCAATTTCCACACCCGCATGGCGACACAGGTGTAGAATCAGGGAGGAATGGGCCAGCCAAGACTTGTTGTTGGCGTCTTGGATCATATGAAGAATACGGTTAGTGAGGAGGTTAGAAATAAGGAGGTTACCTTCACCTCAAAGAGTGTACAGCAGGATCGCTCTCTCTACATTTACATCAGTCATATTAGTGGAAGGAATGACTGTGTGATTAATAAATTGGTGCCAAAAGGCAGCATCCCCAAGCAGATCATGTTTCCGCAGCTTCTCCGGTATATAGTCCAGCCCAGATTTAGGCTTCCAAGCCATGTATGGACCTGTGATAGCCCTTCTGATAGTGGTGGCCAGCTGAGGAACTTCATCCCTATACATCTTGGTCAATGCGTCTGGCTGCATGCGGAAGAATAAGTCATGGAAGTCGCAGCCCTCAAATGGATCGTACTGGGTGTCCAATAACTACTCTATGGCTTTCTCATCAAAAGACACCTGGACACCTCGGACCCACGACATCCTGCTTTGGGAAACTGTGCCTGGATCAACATTTGCTAGAAATTCCTTCAATATAGAGCTGGAACTGGGCCCTGGGAAGCTGACCAGTCTTTGCCACTGGCGTCTGAGAATGACTTCTCGCACTGGGTTCCCTTCTGGAAGCGTGTCCCAAAGGATTTTCTTCTCCTGAATTATTTTCTTCTGGAGGTACCAGGTATCGAACCTTTCCTGGCACTCAGCTGTCCTAAACCGGGCTTCATCATAATCATTAACTCTGGCCCTTTTGCTTCCTCCCGCTGTGGTGGCCTTCTTCTTTCCTTTGGCTACCTGTTTACCCTGAAACTCATAAAAGAATCCAAATATATATATATATATATATTTATTTCTATCAGCTTAATTCTTAGATTTGTTGCCTGCAGTGATCTAGATCAACCCAACACCAAACAGAAGTAATGTTAAGCAAAAGGTGTTGGCTGATTGATTTGGGTACCTGCAGTTGTAATTATATGCATATGAAAGCAAAAGGTACCATGAACAAGTATATTTCAGCAGGAATAATCAACTTGGATTCCCAGACTTAGAATATTGAGCAATACAGAACAATGAGCAGTCTTGAGTAATTCAGGTTCAGTAGCATCAGTTTAGAACAAATGTAATTATAGCACCAATATAATTCTCAAACAATTCAAGTTCCCAGCTATTAATGACTTTAATTATATTGTCAATAAAAGGCTCAGTCAATTTGTTTACCATCCACTATGGTTCACCTTCCAGACTCAAGTATCTCATCAAAACAAAATTCATGTCCAACAGTAAATAGTGGCATCTGGATTCCCAGATTTACTTCCTGAAAGTTCTTAATTTATTTAAACACTAGCTCATGCATATAGTTCAGCCAAACAGATATATGAGCTTGGTTTACAGTCTTATTCTCAATTCATGCCAAGATAACCATAGAGCCATCATTTACAACCTAAACACATTGGTTACTTGCATATTTGGCTAAGCACAGGGATTAAAGCAATTTCTATTCCTAGCACAAATCTCTAAAAATGGAGCCTTTAATTGCAAGTGCATCATGGACACCATCTAACAATCTTCAAACAGAGAAATACAATCCAGTGTCCTTATTTTGGTTCAAGGGTTTTTTCTATGCTTAGTCATTCCCAGATTTTATGTGATTAGTTGTGCAAAGCTTACTTAAGAGTCTTTTATAGCCAGCCAAATTCAATTAATCAACAGGTCACAGTGTGAAGTTTAATGTATCCACCACAATTCAATTCCTTCATCTGGCTCATAATCTGTCAAGCATTATAACTTATCATGCATTTCATATCAATAGTTGACCTATTAAGGTAACTATTTTCAGCTTATTTCAATGCAAGGTTACACTATCATTCATACTTTACCCAAATTTCATTGCCACACCCAAAACAACATATAGCTATCTCATGCAATCTCATAGGTACCATAAACAGTTCATATTTCAAGGGTTTTGCAGTTCTTGATAATTAAGGACAAGCAATTTATCAAATACCCTGACAATTTGGTATTGTAGTCTTCAACCAAAGTCACTACTTTAAGCACAAATATACATATCTAAGATCAATTCAATGCACCTAGACCTTATTCATATCATAGCATTCAAATTAGTTAAGGGCCTTATGCATACTTAATCAACTTTGGTCACAATTCAGTCCAATTTCTCTTTCAGACATTTAGGCAAACATCTAATGGGCATATAGTCAAATCAACATACTATGCCTATTTTGATCATGTCACATTCCCAATTGAATAGAATCAATAGCAATAAGCAAGAGATCAAAACAGTTTGTTTTCTACCCTAAGGTTCCCCAAGCATTTTATCGAAATGAATATGGAGACATTGAGCATTGGGTCTCTACTGTTCCTAGTGGTGCTGCTTATTCATTACCCAACAAGTAAAGTTCTGAATTTTACCTTGTCACCAGCCATTAAGCAATTGAACTGTGGGTGCAAATGGAGAGAACGGAGTTCCGAAGATTTTGAGGGCAATAACAAAGAAGGTGGGTGGTTTTGGGAGCAGAATGAGAGGGAATGGAGAGGACAAGTGTGGTTTTTAGGGCTTTTTAATGGATGCTAATGGTGAGGAGAGGGATTAGTGGGGGCAGGGTTTCAGGCAAAAATGGGGGAATGGTTTTAGGGGGATAGGAGAGTGAGGCGCGAAGAGGAATTTTTAAAATAAAAATTGTTTCCGCGACCTCGCGCCGCATGCGGCGCGGATCGCGCCATAAAGCACTGGAGGGTCTTTTGTTTCGTCTAATTCGTGCGATTCGCGCTGGATCTCACGCGATCCTCGTGGATGGGTATTGGAAGGCCTTCAGCCTCGAATATTTCGTGCTACCCGCACTATTCGTCACGCGACTAGCATGGAACCTTCAAAATTAACAGCCAGGGTTGAACAACCGGTGCTGATCGCGCTACTACTCATGCTATTCGCGTGATTAAATGCAGAAACAGGTCAATGGGTCGAGCAACTCACGCTACTCACGCGGAATTCACGCGATTCTCATGGATAGGTCATGGCCTTGGCACTGGTAGCGCCACTCTTGGCGCGGGTTGCGCCAGTTTATGCAAATGAGGAGGCCTGGCTCGAGCATGTCACGCGGTTCGCGCGACTTTCACACTTTTAGCGTGGATGGATCGAATGCTTGACGCGGTTATCGTCGCACATGGCACGAGTTGCGCCATGCTTCTGAACAGCTTTTAATCTTTCTTTGTATTTGGCTTTTTCTTTTATTAACTAACATACTATTAAATTAATTATAATTGAAACTATGCATGATGATAATAATAATCTTAAACTATCAAAATTTAAAATGCCTAATTATTATTGTTGAACCTAAAGTGACTACTAAGGAATATTCAGAAAAATAAATTTACTGCTAGCAATCTTAAACAGAACCTAAAGCACTATGTACATTACCAGTGGCTCGTTTAACGTCTTAAGCTAGACACTTGTTCCTTTTTAATCCTCAGTGACTTTGAGTGGAACAAAAACTGAATTTTTGTCCACATCTCCCCCAAAATAATGTTTCAAGTGATAACCATTTACCTTAAAAGCTCTGTCGCTATCCAAAGGTGAGATTTGCCACTGTGCCATAGGGATAAACTTCTCGCACCAGGAACGGTCCAGACCAACGTGATTTCAACTTACCTAGAAAGAGTTACAGGCGAGAATTATATAGTAGCACTTGTTGGCCAGGAACAAACTCCTTTGGACGGATTTGATTATCATGCCACTTCTTTGTCTTCTCTTTGTAGATTCTGGCATTCTCATATGCAGCTAACCTGAACTCATCTAATTCATTCAACTGAAGCAACCTCTTCTCATTAGCTTTTGTTAGTTCAAAATTTAAGAATTTAGTTGTCCAAATTGCTTTGTGTTCAAGTTCAATAGGGAGATGGCAAGCCTTACCATAGACAAGCTGAAAAGGAGACATACCTATTGGAGTCTTAAATGCAGTCTTGTATGCCCACAAAGCATCATCTAGCTTCTTAGACCAGTTCTTTCTTGATGTTCCAACAGTTTTCTCGAGTATTCACTTCAGTTCTCGGTTGGAAATCTCTACCTGTCCACTTGTTTGAGGATGATAAGGGGTTGCTACTTTGTGTTTGACTCCATACTTGGCCAACAAGCTATCTAGCTGCTTGTTGCAAAAGTGAGTCCCTCCATCACTGATGATTGCCCTTGGTACCCCAAATCAGGTGAAGATATTTTTTCTTAGGAATGAGACCACCACCTTGGCATCATTGGTGGGTAAAGCAACTGCCTCAACCCACTTGGAGACATAATCCACAACAACCAAGATGTATTGGTTGAAGAATGATTTAGGGAGAGGTCCCATGAAATCAATGCCCCATACATCGAACAGTTCAACTTCTTGGATGTTGTTGAGTGGCATCTCATCTCTGCAAGTTACATTACCTGTCCTTTGATAGCTATCACACTGCATCACAAAGTTTTTAGCATCCTTCAATAATGTTGGCCAGTAATAGCCACATTGTAGCACTTTGTGTGCAGTCCGATTTGCTCCGAAATGGCCTCCATAATTGGAGGAATGACAGTGCCACAGAATATCCGGCACGTCGTTTTCAGTTACACATCTGCAGATAACATTGTCAGTGCATTGAAAATATAAGTAGGGGTTATCCCAGAAATACCTTCTCGCATCATGTAAGAATTTCTTTCTTTGTTGCCAATTTAGATCTTCAGGAATGATTCCGGCAGCTTTGTAATTGGCCATGTTTGCAAACCATGGACTAAATTGCACAACAAGCACTTGCTCATCAGGGAAAGACTCATTGATTTCAACTTCTGGTCTATCTTGCAAGTCTTTCTCCTGAATCCTAGACAAATGATCTGCAACTTTGTTTTCCACTCCAGCTTTATCTCTGATTTCAAGGTCATCTTGCTTATGCAGCAAAAATTTAAGAGCTGCGTGGTCAGTATAAACAATCACTTTTGAGCCTACTAAATATGATCTAAACTTATCTAAGGCATACACAACAGCTAGCATCTCTTTTTCAGTTGTGGCATAATTTACTTGTGCCTCATTTAAGATTTTACTAGCATAATAAATAACATGCAAGCGCTTTTCTTTTCGCTGTCCTAAAACTGCACCTACTGCATAAGCACTAGCATCACACATTAGTTCAAAAGGCAAACTCCAATCCGGAGCTATTAAAATAGGTGCAGTGGTGAGTTTATGCTTCAAGGTGTTAAAGGCTTCAAGACACTCATCATTAAAGCAAAATTTTGTGTCTTTCTCCAGCAATTGACTCAATGGCTTTGAAATCTTAGAGAAATCCTTGATGAAGCGCCTGTAAAAACCTGCATGGCCTAAAAAGCTGCGAACACCATTAACATTAATAGGAGGAGGTAATTTCTCAATTAGTAACAACTTAGCTCTATCTACCTCAATTCCCATTTCAGAAATTTGATGGCCTAGCACTATACCTTCCCTTACCATGAAATGGCATTTTCCCAGTTTAAAACCAGATTTGTCTCTTGACATCTTTTTAGAACTTTAGCTAGGTTAGCTAAGCATGAATTAAAACAAGGGCCAAAAACAGAAAAATCATCCATGAATACCTCAAGTCCTCTTTCTATCATGTCAGAGAAAATAGATAGCATGCATCTCTGGAATGTTGCAGGCGCATTACACAATCCAAATGACATTCTTCTATAAGCAAACACCCAAAATGGACATGTGAAGGCTGTCTTCTCTTGGTCCTCCGGTGCTACTGGAATTTGGTTATGTAACACCCCATATTTCTCCATGTCTGTGTATTTTCTTATAAATACGCATTTCTAGTTAAATGACATAAATGCCCTTGGATATTTTTGAAAATGACCAAAATGTCCTTGGATAATTTCACAAATGACATTTAGGTCCCTAGGGTAAAAGACCAAAATGCCCTGAACAATTGTCCAAATGACTAACATACCCTTATAGCTCTGGTTAGGTCAGATAGACTTAGTAATGTCCTAGAAACCTAATACCAACGTAGAAT
>PYAF01003180.1:0-23029 GCA_007407185.1 Glycine tomentella
AATGTTATGACATAGCCTTTTATGTTTTCCAATCTACTTGTGGATAAATCCAATAAGATTTACTATCAAACCTTTATTTCAAAATCATTTTCAAAACTTCACTTATTTTCAATTAATCATTGGTCTTTTTAAAATAAATTATCCGCTGCAAATAAAATAAATACGAATAAAATGAAAGAGTGAAGTGGTGGTTACAGAAAACACTTTAAACGGCTTCATCATCCCATATAATATTGCTAACTACAAACACATTCATCAAATTAAATAATAATAATAATTACTCACTACTGGAAAAAAGGCTTTCGATGACGGCGGATCAACGACGGTTATACAAAAATATCTTAAGAGAAAAGGCGGTGGCGTTTTTTAAAATAATTGAAAAGTTTTAAAGACGATTTTCTTAAAATCATTTTCTAAAACACAATATGACATCGGTTTCCTCAAGAACCGATGTTAAAAACAAGACTTTAAAGACGGTGGTAAAAAACTGTCTTCGAAAGGGATGTGTTTTCCCTTTCATCTCCAGTATGCAATCTTCTGGTACTTGTTCCCTCTCACATTCTACAACTAACAATGCCGACGAGGTTATTAGCGACGAACTCCTCCGTGGTGTTAGACAACGAGGGGTGGATGTCGACGCAAATCAAGGCAGAGGCGCGCCAGGATGTCGAGTTGGAGTAGATAATCGAGGGTTCTCACAAAGGACGAACCCTGCGTGGAACTTCTTGGCTTTCGCTGATCCAATTGCAAGAAAGCAAAGCGCGACGATGACAACCTTCCTCGCTGCCTCACCAAGGATCTTCGTGCCAGGCAAGTCTATTCGTTTTTGCAATCCACTAACTCCGATTTGATCGAAAGCGCGTTTCCCAAGGGAAGCATCAAAGCAATTGAGAGTCCCGATTTGGGGCTTTTTTTTAGGCTTGGTGTATCGATAGGGGAAACGTTGATTCATTGGAGGAGAAGAGTGGAGATTGTTTGGAGAAAGTTGATGGTTTGGATGGAGCAACGACTCTATCTGATTCTGAGATTTGCGGTGGTTCAAATTCCAAGGTTAACAAAGATGTAAGAAAACTGGACGCAGAGGTTCCTCTGAAAGATACACCTTCCATTGGGAATGGTTTTTCTCTCAAGAGTAAATCTATAGGAGTTTGACATGTTTTAATTTATTTTCTTTATGTTTATTTATTTATGCATTATTTGGGTAAATTTCATACATATGTACTTAGATATTGAAGCCCTGACCACACCCTTAACAGGTTTCTCTTTATGATTATGGATTAGGCCTTCCATTCTTTGTTGTTAACCCTAAACTATATAATAATTTGTGTTTGGATAAGGATAACAGTGTAAAACTGCTTTACACGGTCAATGCATAAACTATATTCTTAACCAAAAGTTTGTTATGATAGGTATTAACAGTAACTCAGACACCTGGGGAATCAAGAAAAAAGTGGTTTCAGGGTACAACAGATGTTGTAAGACAATTTTTTTGGTTGTTTGAGGTATCATATAATTCCTTATCTTGTTCATATAATTGTAGATTTAGAAGAATAGTCCATTTGTCAACAAGCTATGGATTACCCGAAATGTAAGTGTTTAGGAAGGATTTATGCCATTCTTACATTTGCAAAACTGATTTGTGTTTATGGGACTTGAATAGGATGCTGATCATAAAAATAAAGAAAACATTCTGATATTGTGTGGTGATTAGCTATATCGAATGGATTACATGGAAATTGTACAGGTTGGTATTAGCTGTTAAGATGTTGATTTTTTTTCAATTCACTTATTATGAATAATTCACATGAGAACTAATCTAATACCTCCAGAAGCACGTTAATTCATCTATCTTGTCTCCCAGTGGATGGTAGGTATTCTATGTACAATTTCCTCTATTCCATTATACTTATTTTGTTTTTGAAGTACTAATTTTTTCTTCCTTTTGACCTGTAGTCAGGCTTCTGATTTTGGATTAGTGAAGGTTGATGAAAGAGGACAGATATGCCAATTCCTTGAAAAACCCAAGGGCGAATTGTTAAGATCTATGGTTGTTCCTTTTCCAATTTCCTCTTAAAAGATTGAGTGATAATCTACTATAGTTATCAATCTGAAATCACCTGCTTTTGATTAAAGTACTTGTTCTCATAGCATGTAGATACAAGTATTTTTGGACTGTCAGCTCAAGAAGCAAGGAAATTTCCATACATTGCATCAATGGGTATATATGTGTTTAAAATAGATGTCTGTTAAAAGTTCTTAGGTAAGTAATTCACTTTTCTGTGCTTTGTATTTTCCATATTGGTTCTTATTCCCTCATTTTTAGTAGAACAATCAGTTTTTGTAGTAGGAGGCGATTCTATGAAAGTAGTGAAGTAACTGTGTCATTCCCTCTATGCAATAACTGATGAAGGTGATATGATCTATTTTGCATTAGCACACAAATATACTTAATGTGTATGGTGTTGCTCATATATATGAAGTTCCATGAATTCGTTTTATCTGACATCTGATAGAGGAAAAAGAAAACTTGAAGCATAGTGAATAAATGCTTCAACAACTTGATCCTATCATATTATGGCAGTGAAAATGTAGAGGTTGTAAATAAGATAACACAAACTTGGAAGTTTCAAAAGTCCGAAGGTAATAAGCAAGGCAAGGAGGCAGTCCAACATTTCCCTCCATAAATTAGTTGGTCAATTATTTTACTACCACTATTGAGTTAACTAAATTTTCCTAATCTATATAGGTAACATATAGATGTTGGATATAGGAGGAGCTGAAGAAGAAAATCAAGGATAAAGCCCATATCACTTGAAGGTTTTAGCTTTTTACATGCCATTCAATTGAAGGCATTTGTAATTTGTAGAATGGTTTAAGAAGGCTTATCTTTTGATCCTTGCATTGCATAAAACATAGAAATATTCATGCATAAATTTTTTTAAGAAAAGAACTTAAGAGCTTATCTGTACATATTCCATGGTTTTGTCTGCTTTAATCGATTACACAAGGATATAATCGATTATCAGCTTCTGTTTGATTCTGGAAAATCCATGAAGAACACTTTAATCGATTACTAGCTACTCGTAATCGATTACATAGCACAAAATGTAAATCATGATTATATGTCTTAATCAATTATCATTACACTATAATCGATTACACAAGTTCATTTTTAGATATACATGACCGTCTTAATTGATTACCACAATCTGTAATCGATTACATAAGCTTATTCTGGAAATTGCACATGATTGCATTAATCGATTACCACAATCTGTAATTGATTACCAAGGCATATTGCATATACAAGACTGACTGGTTTAATCGATTACTTGGTTAAATAATTGATTACATATGTTAAAATAATCGATTACACTTGCGTAATAATCGCTTATTGTCTGTTAAAATTGTTTTCTATATAAAGCTGCTTGGGTCTACGATTTCAAGAGAGATGATGTTTCATCATATACTTGAGATTATGAAATCCCAACATAAGCAAAAGTTCTCATTGTCCAAGAAATAGTTTTTTGAGTATTAGATTTCTTGCTTGAGATTAAAAGATCATTTTGTTTCATACTTGAAGATAAGTCAAGAAGAGTTTTTCAAGAGAGTTGATTTTGAGCTTTGATATTCATAAAACCTGGTGTTGATTGGTAAAATCATTCGTGCATTCATTCATCCATTGGGGACCATAGGTTGTGTCTCTCTGAAACTTTCTTGTAGATTGTTTTGAGTTTCAAAATACTTTTGTAAGGCTAAGTTCAAAGAGTTTATTACAAGATTTCTAGAGTAGTGTTCTCTAGGGGTAAGGATCTGAGTAGGGTTCTCAGGATCTTGGTGATTTGATTTCTAATAGGGTGTTAGAACTCTGATTCTTTGTCTAGGGTTGATAGAGAAAATCACTTGTAATTGCTTGAAAAGAATACTTTTGAATTACTGGAACTCTAATCTATTTTGATTAGAAGAACTGGATGTAGCTTCTCTTGAGAAGTGAACCAGTATATGTGCTTGTGTTAATTTCTATTGTTCTATCTCTTCTTGCTATCTTGATCTCTCAGTTGTTGTGATTTCTTCATTACTCAACAGGTGCTGGTATTGTGATTGGAATTTTGGACTGAGTGGTTTGATTGAATTAAGGTTGTGTTGGTCTTAAAAGTGATTAAGATCCTAAACTCTGATTTTATAAATAATTTTAAAAGGTCAAGGTTATCCCAATTCACCCCCCTCTTGGTATTTGAGTGTATTCATTTTTTTCACTAGAAATTGCACATAATTTTTCCTCTTTTATGAGAGACTCCATTTTTAAAATTAAGAACAAAAAAGTAACCAAGTCTTATTCTAATAGGCAAGGTTGGTTACCTTACCTGGATCCAACATCGACATTAGGCCTATGCAATACAAACTTAAAATGAATAAATTAACCAGTGGTCGATACTTTTACGATTGGTTGGGTTTTCATCGTTTCATGAGCTACACTGTCAATTATAGAAAGCTTTGGATTAACATATGATTGATTGGGTTTTCATCGTTTCATTCCTCTTGGATGACAAATTCGCAGGGGCTGTTATCCTAACGAAAATGATTTTGGATCTGAGGTCATTCTCATGGCTGCAAAAGATTTTAATGTCTAGATAATTGCTCAAAGTGAAAACTACTTGTACTGTACAAATTGGTAAAATTATACGTGGACATTATTGTGGGGTCATTGTACATATGTCCATCATCTGTGTCAATCCCACTACAGTAACCATGTACATTTTTGCCTTAAATGTCAACCCAGACATGACTAGTACAACTCGTCCACCCTCCAAGTTAGCCTCAATACAGGAGCACGGACATCCACTATCTCAACTTCTAGAAGATCCTGGACCACGACATCTTATCTATTATTAATACTTGAATTGGTGCAACCACCTTATCTCATAATATATCACCAGTTATCTACAAGCTATTATTTATCTACAAATAACAACATATATATATGGTACACATTATTTATATTTCAAATATAACTACCTGCTATTATATGTTATCTTATCAACATATTATTTGATAAACAAAGGCCCAAAGCCCATGCTCCACGCTATAAATATAGGTTCTCTCTAAACCTTAAGAAATATAGAATCTCTTGATCATCTCAGGATATAGAGAATATCATCACTCATTCTCTATCCGAGACATCCTCAGAAACCTTAAACACTCTCTTATATACTTGATTATTCTTTAATAATTAATGTACTTACTTAAGTGTCAGAGTGTCTTTCCTTTGTTTTGCAAGTCCCTCTCCTAAACAAAGACGATCCTTCATCCGACATGCAATGTTTGGAACCCACTCGTCATCATATGTGGAAAGATAGATGGACTGAGTTGAACAAGTTACTGTTCAAATTAGGAACCTCAACCCTGAGGTAGCATTGCACTCGATGATGTTGGTATTACAACTTAGCAAATTCATGGATAGTCTATACAAGAAACCTCCTTCTAGCATGGATGAAATTCGTGAACACGCTAAAGGCTACAAATAGATGGAGGAGATGTCTAAGTTTCAGAATGAAATTAGACAAGTAGGATAAAAGAGAGAGAAGCAAGACATGACAATCAAAGCCGATTCAAAGAGGCCGAACAAGAAACAAAGGATGGACAAATACCAGCCTCTTTCGAGAGGACCTAGGTATGAAAGATATGCTCCTTTAACGGTCAATCGGGCTACGATCATGGAGGATGCATTCAACATAGAGGTACATGTAGTATAACCTAATCCCTCGTTGTCTCTCAAACAGGGATCAAATCCAAATAAATACCGCCGATTTCATCGCAATAGTGGCCATAACAATGAAGAATGTTGGACCCTAAAAGATAAGATAGAAGAGATCATCCAGACAGGGTATCTGTCTTAGTTTGTGATAAGACTTAATAATTCCTCAACTAGAAATAGACTCCGGGGTAGACAAGAAGATCAATACAGGAACCATGACAGGAATCAAGATGTTAATAGAAGGTCTGAAGATATGGGAGGATAGAGACAACAACAACCCAGACAGAAGTGTCAGCCTCCTCGCCAATAAGAGAACGAACCTGCCCTGCACATCCGAGGTGAGATCAACATCGTCGCGGGTGGATTCTTGTACAGAGGTTCATCCAATCAGTCTTGAAAGAGACACTTTCATGTCATATGGGATATTGACATTAACTGCGTTGGTGTTCCCTCACAATGGAGCCTCCTACCTACAACTTTCACAAATGCTGACTTGGTAAGAATTAATCCTGTCAATCAGGATGACCTGATGGTGGTTTCCCTCATAATCGCCAACTTCAAAGTGTTAAAGGTCCTATCGATCAAGGCAGTTTTACCAACATTTTGTATTGGAGAGCATTTCAAAAGATGGAGATTTCACCCACCATAATTCAGTCTCACCCTAGACCACTCTTGAGCTTCGCAGGAGACAGGGTAGACACTCGGGGGTATGTAGACCTCATGACTACCTTCAGACAAGGAAGATTTTCTAAAAGTTTCACCGTCAGATACTTGATTGTAGAGGCCGACACTGCTTACCTTAAAAACTTTGAATGAACATGGGGCTATAATCTCTACGCCTCACTTGAAAATGAAGTTTCCTACTGTAACATAGGAGATTGTCACTATTAAAACAGACCAAAAACAAGCCCAACAGTGATATGCAGAAAGCTTAAAAGTGGCATTGTATCCTTCCAATAGAGAGTCGGGTAGACATAATCCCACTTCGAGGGGTACTAGTCAGGTAATTAGCACAGATAAAGGGTCCATCCCTTACACACTAACTGCCTATACAGCTCACCATGACGATACCTTCGATGTGGATCCACGCGATAATAACGTCGACAAGGGACCTAAATCGATTGAAGAACTTGTCAAACTACAGCTCGGACCTAAACCTGGGCAATGTACACAGCGCAGCAAAGATCTTACTTGGTCATGAGCACAGGCACATAGCTGATATTCTCCGCAAGAATTCAGACTTATTCGCTTGGCAACCATCCAATATGCTGGGCAGTAATCCTAGTTTCATATGCCACAAGCTGAAAATATGTCCACAAGCTAAGCCAATAGCTCAGAAGAAGCGGAATATGGGAGAAGAAAAATGAAAGGCAATAAAGGAAGAGGTCGACAAATTAATCAAAGCCAATTTCATTAGAGAAATCAGGTATTCTACTTGGCTTGCTAACATGGTCATGGCTAAAAAGGCTACTGGAAAATGGCGCATGTACACAAAATTTACCAATCTCAACAAGGCATGCCCAAAGGACGCATACCCGTTACCCAGCATCGACAGATTGGTCAATGGTGCATCCGAGTTCCAAATCCTGAGTTTCCTAGATTCGTACTCCGAGGACAACCAGACAGGATGCACTCCCTAGATGAAGAAAAAACATCATTCATCACTGAATATGCCAATTATTGCTACAGAGTCATGCCTTTCAGCCTAAAAAGTGTAGGGCCACATATCAGCGACTTATGGACCGTGTTTTCAGAAAACAGATCAGACGTAGTGTCGAGGTTTATGTTGATGACATGGTTGTCAAGTCTCAAAGCGTAGCTCAGCATGTGGTAGATTTGGAAGAAGTATTTGAAGAAGTGAGGAAGTATAACATGCGTCTTCACCCCGAAAAGTGCACATTCGGGGTGGAGGTGGAAAATTCCTTGGTTTCATGATCACACACCGGGGAATTGAAGCCAACCCAGATAAATGCTCAGCCATTTTACATAAGCATAGCCCAACTAATGTCAATGAGGTTCAAAGATTGAATGGAAGACAGGCGGCTCTATCACGATTCCTCTCAAAACTCGCCAAGAAGGCGAAACCCTTTTACAGGTTACTCAACAAGACTGAACCATTTCTTTGGAATAAAGCCTATGAACAAGCCTTTGAAACATTTAAGAAGACGATCATTGCACCACTAGTCTTGAGTCGATCTAGACTAGAGGCACCATTGCTTCTGTATCTTTCAGTTACGGACGAGGCTATTAGTTCAGCACTTGTCCAAGAAGAAAAGAAGCACAAACTCCCTATCTATTTCACCAGTCACATGCTACATGATGTCGAGAAACGATATCAAATGATTGAGAAGATAGCCTTGGCACTTGTCATCTCTGCCAGACGTCTCAGACCTTACTTCCAAAGTCATAGGTAATAATAAAAACTAACTATCCTATTAAGCAGATATTGTAGAAACTAGAATTAGTAGGTAGAATGGTAGCATGGTCAGTCAAATTATTAGAGTTTGACCTACTATATGAACCCCGCGGCCCAATGAAGGCACAATTCATGGCAGACTTCTTAGCAGAGTTTGTAGGGGACGACAAATCCACCCAGACTGGTGGAACCTCTATGTGGACGAAACGTCCAACATGCGGGGAAGCGGAGCAAGAATTATCCTCGAGGGCCCTGGCAACATCTCGCTAGAACAAGCCCTCAAGTTTAATTTCAAAGTCTCCAACAACCAAGCCGTGTACGAGGCACTTATTACAGGACTTAGGCTCACAAAAGAAGTTGGAGCTAAGTATCTGAGGTGTTACTCCGACTCACAACTCATCCAGAGATAGGTCGTCGACGAATTGCAGACCAAAGAAGTCATACTCCTCCAATTTTACCATCTGGTCAAAACACTTATAGATAGCTTTGAATGTTTTGAGATGAATCTGTTGGATTCGAAGGAATCACTTGAAAAATGGACAAAGAATCAAGCTTGGTTTTAGCTTTCAACATGCCTTGAAGTATTGAAGAATAACTTGTGATTAAATGTAAAAGGAAGAAGCATTTCTGGTGATCCAAGTGCATTGCATTCACATCATTCATTTAGTCAATTAGTCTAAAAAATAGAATTCACAAGGCTTTGATAAAATGTCTAAGTTTCATAGTTAAATCAAAGGTTTTTGGAAAAATAAGTTTTCTACTGATTTAATCGATTCCTTAAACGTGATAATCAATTATTTTGTTCTTAGTGCATTCTGGAAAACTTTTCAAGAACAATGTAATCGATTACGTATCAGTTTAATCGATTATTCTACCTTGGTTCACATATAAACTGCCTTAATGATCATTTTAATCGATTACCAATGAGCTGTAATCGATTACATAGGCTAAACAGGAAAAATCATCTCTTTGTCTTAATCGATTACCAAAGACTGTAATCGATTACATCATATGCCTATGTTTAACATATCTTGCTTCATTAATCAATTACCAGAATATGTAATCGATTACTCTGTGTATTTCATGTCAGAGAAGCTTCCTGTCTTAATCCATTAGTATAATTCGTTATCGATTACATAGTGTATTTCATGGTTATGAAGCTTCCTGTATTAATCGATTACTTATCGAAATAATCGATTATTCTGTTCTTTGCTTCAATCTAGATTTTTATAGAACCTTTTAATCGATTACATGCTTGATTTAATCGATGACATAAGTGAAATAATCGATTGTTGAGCGCGTTTAATCGATTACTGACAGTTAGAAAGTTTATTATAAATAGATCCCTTGCTCGGATTGTTTAGTAACTTGGTCAATTTGTATTCTGAGCCTACCTAAGCTTTCTAAACACATTCTTAGTAATTTTTCTGGGTTCTATGAGTGCTTGTCTTCACTAAAACTCTTATGGGTTTTTAAGTGATTCTTGAAGCAAGAAGAGTCTTTTCAAGGGTTAAGGAAAGAGATGTATGAGTTTGTTTTCATCATTCAACCTGGTATATTCATTCATAAGCATATCATTCATTGGATCATCAGGTGTTTTCTCTCCTTAAACTTTGGTTGTAATTCTTTTGTGAACTTGTATTTGATTGTCTATTGTAATTGGGCTTCTTGCTTGTAATCTAGAGATAGAGTTTCTCTAGGGATTGTGCTGAGTAATATTCTCAGTGGGGTTGTCTCTAAGAATCTAATAGTGTTTTAGATTTCTGAACTTTATCTAGGATGGATAAAGAGAGACTTTGTAATCACTTGTAAGAACAGAAAACTGCAATAGTGGAACTCAATTCTAGTGTTGAGTGGAAGAAAACTGAATGTAGCTTCATAGTGTTTGAAGTGAACAAATATAAATGTTATATGCTTTGATCTTGATTTCTTTCTTGATTATATTCTATTTAACCTGATCATCTTGCCTTGTTTATTAATTCAATTTTGAGCTATTGAATTCCTTGGACTGAACATTTGATTGAATAAAGATTCTTGGTTTCAAAAGTGATAAAGATCCAAAGGGAAACTCTGATTTTACCTAAAAAATTTTTTAATTTACCAAGCCAAACCAATTCACCCCCCCTCTTGGTTAAGTGTGAAGTGTTCCTATATTTTACAGTATCATATACGATGAGAGAGTAACACCAGGGCTGACCTACTCTCCAAGTTGGCCAGTACTAAGAAGACTAGGCACCTCAAAACCATTATCCAACTGAGTTATCCTTCGAGCCTTACGAACCAGACTTGACAAGTCCAAAGGCCTCTGGAAGAAAGAACTCCCCAACATATTGTGGGCTTATCATTGCTCACCATAATCAACTACTCATGAAACTCTCTTTCGGCTCACTTATGATACTGATGCCATGATTCTAATCGAGTTAGGGGAAACATCAGCAATAAGAATGTTGTTTCAGGAACAACATAATGGAGAGAACATGCAGGTTGAACTAGAAACCGCAGAGGAAGTTAAGGATATGGCCAAAATTAGGGAAGAAGCTATGTAATGCCAGATGACAAGAAGATATAACACCAAGGTTCAACCACGAACCTTTCAGCCAAGCGACCTAGTTTGGTGTGTTCGGGGTGAAGCCAGAAAAGATCCCTGCACAGGCAAGCTTGGACCTAACTGGGAATGCCTGTTCAGGATTGTCACCAACCTGGACATTGACGCCTATAAACTACAGGAACTGAGTGGTAAAGACATTCCAAGAACTTGGAATGCTACCCACTTGAAGTTCTACTACAACTGAGGAATTAAAGGCCATGGTGTACTCAAGTCTTTTTCCCATAAGGTTTTGGCTTGAGGGTTTTAATGAGGCCTATCCGAACAATAACAAAGGGAATATGTACATGGATTGCAACATTAATAAAACATACTTCTCTTTTTATATGTACTTATGTCAACCTTACAGGAACATAATTCATTTTAGGAACCATAGCCTGAACGCTATCCCAGGTGCAACCTCGACAAAAATCCAGGGTCATGTCCTAGTATTACTCGCCAAGGTCTATACTTGGTGAACCTTACTAAATCCAGGGCGGACGCATCCTAGTAATCTCAAAAGGTTCTTAAAATCCTAAAGCCGGCCTTTGGTAGCACTTTAGGTGGACCTCCAGCAAAATCCAAGGCAGCCCCTCGGTCGATGAAAGGTTCTTAAAATCCATTTACTCGGCGAACCTCGACAATACCTTGGACCAGCTTCTGGTACTCTCCATAGGTTCTTAAAATCCTAAGGTCGGCCATCGGTAGCACCGTAGGTGGACCTCCAGCAAAATCCAAGGCAGCCCCTTGGTCTATTATAGGTTCTTTATCCTAGGGCCAGCCTTCGGTAGCACTTTAGGAGGACCTTCAACAAAATCCAGGACTAGTTCCTGGTACTTTGCAGGTTCTTTATCCTAGGGCCAGCCTTCAGTAGCACCCTAGGAGGACCTTCCACAAAACCCAGGACTAGCTCCTGGTACTTTACATGTTCTTTATCCAAGGGTCATCCTTCGATAGCACCCTAGGAGGACCTTTAACAAAACCCAAGACCAACTCTTGGTACTTACAAGTACTTTTTCCTAGGGCCGGCCTTCGGTGGCACCCAAGGAGGACCTTCAACAAAGCCTAAGACCAGCTCTTGGAAATCTACAGATTCATAAATCCAAACTCTGGTAGACCGTCAAGGTTCGTAAACCCAAGTCTTGGTCGACCTCCAGTTCCAAAATCCAAAACAGATGCGTCCCTGATAGTTCTTTAACTTGCTAAACCCAAGACCAGCTCTTGGTAACTCGCAGATTCACAAACTAAAGATCATACTTTGGTGAATTGATGGAGTGCTTTTAGTTAAATATTTTTCTATCCTGCTTAGCTTAATTGAATTCTCTTGGACTTTTATTTTTTCATTCTAATTCAGTTTTTGTCTTAGGCAAGTAAGTGGGCTTAATTGCTAATTGTAGCGTATTTTCGGATTTTATGCTCACTTGACCTATCTGCCTTGTATAGGACCTACAGAGCTCTATGGAACTCTGAATGAAGTATTCTAGTAGTCCCTAGAAAGATAACGAAAAGATAACTAAAAGTCCAGGGTCTACCCTTGGCCTTCTAAACCCAAGAAAACTCTCTTGGTACTCCTACGTCTATGGAACCCGGACATATCGGACCATAGAGTTACTTGTTTTGCAGGAACAGGTTGTCAAGGTCCACCCTTGACACTTCAAACCTAAGAAAACTCTCTTGGTACTTCCATTTGCTTGGAACCTCTATAAGCAGTGCTACTAACTCAAACGCTAGAAAAATAGGAGTCCAAGATAATTGTCCAAGGTCCGCCCTTGACAATTCAAGCCCAAGACAAGCTCTTGGTGTGCATGTTCATTTGGAATCTTGACAACAAGCAAAACGGGACCCTATCAATAACAGTGTATCAACATTTACGATGGAGAGGCAGAAGTCAAATGGCGTACATTCATCAACACAAACATTCACAAATAGAAGGCAGTATGTAAAGGCAAAGACACAGAAGAGTAGAAGAAAAAAGGAACATTTCATTAAGTTGAAATTGTCAAATTCATTTACATGGCCTTCACGGCCCCAAAACAAAAACTAAACAAAAAAAACACCAAAAAGTACAAAATATGGCAGCCTACATATTGGCTCCATCACCAGCGCTCTTTTCAGCATAGCCAAGTTCCTCTTCATCGACCAAGGTTCCCTCTTAAACATCCTTGAAAGGGTCAAACAGACTTAAATCAAGGTCCTTTGAGAAGAAGCCAGCCTAACGAACAACTTTGTGGAAGCCTTTTTCATGTTGCTCTACTGCCGCTTTCTTGTAGATGGTTAGTTCATCATCAAGGTTTTTACTGACCGCCATCTCTGTAGTAAGCCTAAGCTGGGATTCCTTTAACTCAATATGAGATTCCTTTAACTTAGTATGGGATTCCTTCAGCTTCATCCAGCACGACAATTCTATTGGCCGACTCCAACTTCTCAGCAACCAAGACCTTTGTTTCCTTCATCAAAGCTTTGCCTTGGTTGTCTAATTCATCATGTCCAAGACGAGTGCACTGTAACTTAGAAAAAGTCTCACCAACCTTGACAGAGAGTTGACGATTAGACCTGACCAATTTAGCAACAGCCATCACTGCACTGTTTACCTTGGAGTGCTTCGTCCTCCAAACATTACGGACAACAACCTTCAAATTGGCCATCTCCCTTTCCAAGGAAGCAATTTTGTTTATGGATTCTTGGTGCAGTTGTCTGTTCTCTCCTATAATAGCTATGTTCCTTTGCAAAAAGAGCACAACAACATCATCAAAGCATGCAGATGGTGGAACCAGGGTAGCAGCGGTAAGGGTCACCACTGGTGCTGACGCCCGAACAGGAGGAGGAGAGGTTGGTACTCACACTTGAAGCCCGACCTCCTCCTTTAAAGCATGCAGGCTACAAGGGCATGGAGGGCCCGAGACTTCTTGCAACTGGATGTCCCAGCACCTTCATCGTTCTTCCTCTTGGTCAACTCAAAGGGTCAAGAGCGGGGAAAAGAAGCAGCAACTTCAGCAGGATCAACCCTGATAATGGGTCAACCTTCTTCTCTCGTGGAGGGGGGGAGACAGGAGATGGTGGCACGACGTCATTACCACCACCCACCTTCTTTAGCAATGGTCTCCATAAGAAGTTTCCCATGATACCTGTAAGAAATACAAGTGTAAAGTCAGGGTACGCAAATAATCAAGCAAACATAAAGGGCGTAAGGAAAATAGAATACCATCCAGTGCAATAGAAGGGTTTCTTGCCGAGGGCAATGATTCTATAATTGCCTTGTCCGACCTCTCCACTAGGGTCAATGAGTCTTCATCAGAAGACCTAAACCTAGTGTGGTCAGCTTGCCAATAGAAAGGGAAGCGAGGTTCCCCATCCTTGTAGCGCATCAACGGCAGTCCATCTGCCACGACACTGTTGGATTCAATGGAACTACTTGAAGAATGGACAAAGGATCAAAGCTAACTTTTAGCTTTCAACATACCTTGAAGTATTGAAGAATAATAAGTGAAAATATGTAAAAGGAAAAGCATTTCTGGTGATCCAAGAATACTGCATTCACATCATTCATTCATTAAATTGGTTTAAATGATTAGAATTAGCAAGGCATTGATAAAAATGTTTAAGTATAATAGTTAAAACATAAGGTTTTTGGAAAAATATTTTTTATACTGTTTTAATTGATTACTTATTTGCAATAATCGATTATATTGTTCTTTGTGCTTTTTGGAAATCTCTTCAAGAACAATGTAATCAATTACATGTCGGTTTAATCGATTAATCTACCTTAGCTTACATATAAACTGCTTTGTTGATCATTTTAATCGATTACCATTAAGCTGTAATCGATTACATAGGCTTACCAGGAAATATCATCTCTCTGTCTTAATCGATTACTACATATTGTAATCGATTACAACATATGCCTATGCTTTACACATCTTGCCACTTTTAATCGATTACCAGAATATGTAATCGATTACTCTGCCCATTTCATGATTTTGAAGCTTCCTACATTAATTGATTACTAGAAGCTGTAATTGATTACATAGTTTAATTCATGGTTATAAAGCTTCCTGTTTTAATCGATTACGTATCGATATAATCGATTATTCTGTTCGTTATTTGAACCCAGATTTTTATAGAACTCTTTAATCGATTACTTGCTTGGTTTAATCGATTACATAAACGAAATAATCGATTGTTGAGCGCGTGTAATCGATTACTGACGGTTAGAAAAGTTTGTTATAAATAGAACCCTCACGCAGCTTAGTTGAGAACTTGATCAATTCGTACTCTGAGCATTCTAAGGCTTTCTAAACATTCTTTCAATGGTTTTTCTGGGTTCATTGAGTTCTTGATTCACAAAATTTCATATGGGTTGTTAAGTGATTAGTGAAGCAAGATATTCTTTTTCAAAGCTTGAGGAAAGTGATGTTCTGTGCTTGTATTCATTCATTAACCTGGTGAAATCATTCATATGCATATTATTCATTGGATCATCAGGTGACTTCTTTCCTTAGTCTTTGAAGTTGTAATTCTGTTTTGAATTATGTGTTTGTTTGTCTATTGTAAATGGGTTCTTGCTTGTAATCTAGAGATAGGGTTTCTCTAGGGGATTTACTGAGTAGTGTTCTCAGTGGGTTGTCTCTAAGAATCTAATAGTGTTTTAGATTTTTGAACTTTATCTAGGGTTGATAAAGAGAGACTTTGTAATAATTTGTAAGAACTAATATTTACAATAGTGGAACTCCATTCTAGTGTTGAGTGGATGAAACTGGATGTAGATTCATAGTGTTTGAAGTGAATCAGTATAAATCTTTGTGTGTTGTTAATATTCTTTATATTGACTATATTTTGTTACTCTAGACTGTAAGTTTTAGTTATCATCAAAGTTTGAGTCATAGCATATCTTGGGTTGACCATTTGATTGAATAAAGGTTCTTGATTGCTAAAAGTGATAAATATCCAAAAAGGGAAAAACTCTGATTTTGTTCAAGAAAATTTTGAATTACCAAACCTAACCAATTCACCCCACCTCTTGGTTAAGTGTGAAGTGTTCCCATATTTTACAGACACCACTTTTGCGAACCTTGAAGAAATGGTCCTTGAAGTGGCGGAAGACATTGGTGTCTACCTCGAATAGTTTCTTTGAAACACCGTGCAAGGCGACCCAATCAACCTTCCCAGATAGTTTGGTCTGGAAGAAGAACAGAAAAAGATGAACACTCAAACGAATGTTCAGAAAAGAACGCAAGATCTCGAATGCCAGCACCACTGCCCAACTATTGGGGTGAAGTTGGGAGGGTGCCACATTCAGAAAATCCAACAAGGCACACTGAAATGGTGAGAACTGAAGGAGAAGTCCTAGAACTTCAAAAAGGCATCGATAAACGGAAAAAATGCCGTACCAAGAGGGGGGAGAAGTCTTAGAACTCCCTGTCACCTATCTATGATCATCAGAAATATAACATCCTCAAAATTATATCTTGAATTTATATTTATGATTGAATTATGGAAGTTTTGAAAATACAATGAACACTCTTCAAATAAACCAAGAGGGGGGTGAATTGGTTTAAAATAGGTATTTAAAAATTTACTTGAAACTATTTGCGGAATTTGAAATCTGGATCGTATCACTTAAAACTTTTTTCAAACTAGATCTTTTCTTTCAACCAAGATCAACCTTGCTATGCAAGTTATGCCAGAAACTTTGTATTGTTTATTATATCTTGATTACCCAAATACAAGCAATGAGAGATATACAAAATTAGAATAAGAGACACAACAATTTATATTGGTTCACCTCACAAACTTGGAGGCTACATCCAATGTCTTCCAACCAACACTAGGTCAGAGTATTCATTAAATCAAAATATTTTTTACAAGCAATTTACAAATGAATATCTTTATCAACCCTAGATAAAGAATCTGAATTCTAAAACCCTATTAGAAAACAAATCACTAAGACTCTGAGAACCCTTCTTAGATCTTTCACCTAGAGAATCCTACTCTAGAAAGCTTGACAGAATCAAATTGATTTATCACAAATGAATACAAATATCACAAACTCTTAAAAAGAAAGATTCAAGATAGACACAACCTGTGATCCTCCATGTATGAATGAATGAAAATGAATTGAGATTACCACACATTCCAGGTTGTATGAATTCTAATGCTCAAAATCAATATCTTGAAAAATTCTTTTCTCTAACACATCTTCACAGAAAAAAAAAAAACTCAGAAATCTTGATCTTCAAAAGATGTGTTTTTCACTCAGAAATTAGTCTCTTGAACTCTTTGAAAGCTTTGTGTCTTTTGGATAAGTCACTCATATGTATTGAATAATTCGTTCAATATGTATATATAGAAAATAGACTCACTAAGCTTTATATAAAACTGATTAAACTGACAATAATCAATTAATTCGCTAGTGTAATCGATTATTTTTCCATATGTAATCGATTAAAGCAACTAAATAATCAATTAAATTATTCCTTAGTTTTCTGGAAAATGTTTATGAACAGAATAATCGATTATTACATAATGTAATGGATTAAAGCAGTAAAGCACATATTTCAAATAGGCCTATGTAATCGATTACGATTCATGGTAATCGATTAAAGCAGCAAAGCACAATTTTCAAATTTAGCTTGTGTAATCGATTACGATTTATGGTAATCCATTAAAGCAGCAATACATAGTTTTCTAATAAGCCTGTGTAATCGACTAAAGTGTTCTTCATGGATTTTCTAGATTTAGACAAAAGCATTTAATGGATTAAAACATTGTGTAATCGATTAAAACAATAAGTTTTCATTTTTCCAAAAACTTAACCATGAGACCAACAAGTTTCTTGGGAGAAATATTTTCCATTGGTAGAGTTTTACTATAATAATAGTTATCATACAAGCATAGGAATGGCTCCATTTGAAGCTCTGTATGGTAGCAAATGTCAATCTCCTTTATGTTGGTATGAATCTGGGGAAGCAAGTCTTTTGGGTCCAAACCTGGTAACTCAAACCATGGAGCAAATCAAGAAGATTAGAGAGAAATTGGTAATAGCTCAAAATAGGCAAAAACATTATGTTGATAAAAGAAGAAAACCTCTAGAATTTCAAGAAGGAGAACATATTTTTCTTAAAGTTACTCCAATTACAGGAATAGGACAAGCAATGAAGGTCAAAAAGTTGAGTCCTCATTTTATCGGTCCTTTCTAAATTTTGGAAAGAATAGGTACAGTAGCTTATCAAATAGCTTTACCACCAAATCTTTCCAACCTTCACAATGTTTTTCATGTCTCTCATCTCCGTAAATATATTTATGACCCAAGTCATGTTTTAGGATCTGAATCAATACAGTTAAAAGTTAATTTAACTTTGAGCTTGGCCCCAACAAGAATTTTGGATAGAGATATAAAGCAATTAAGAAATAAGTCTGTATCATTGGTAAAAGTAGCATGAGGACAAGGACGTTTGGAAGAGTATACCTGGGAGTTATAATCAGAGATGAGAAAAAAGTACCTGAATTTGTTTACAGGTATTCACAAATTTTGAGGGCAAAATTTTCCTTTTAGAAGGGGTGTAATATAACATCCTCAAAATTATATTTATGATTTAATTATGAAGGTATGATGATAATTAGATAGAAAAAGAATAGTATAAATTTTATTTGAACATAAGCTACCCAAACTTGAATCAATCAAAATTTTATGAAATAATCCTAAGCCTTTCACGTGCAACATCCATGTAAATATGCTCGGCTAAGTGAATTTTTGGTCAACTAAAGTCAAGATGAAGTCCATAAGCTGTCCAAGACTCCTGAATATTCTTCTTATGACTATCCATGTGGCATTAGGGGAAAGCAAATAAACAAAATCAAGCTTTAAGCAGCCTTCCACGTACACATTCCATTAGTGAAGGAATCTTGCTTTATTTAGTTTCAGTCATATGGATATAGGCAAAAGAAATTCATTTACTTAGCAACTTCCACGTTCCCTTAAGCCATAAATGAAGAAATATTTGTCATGATTAGATTAGGATAAAAATCTTCAAGGATAGTTACCATGTAACTAAACTAAATATAACTGAGTTTCAAATCTAATTAATTCACTTAATATCTAACTAAATAAACTAATATAAATAGCTGCTGAACTTCCAAAATTTTTACACAAATAACTCTAGCTCCTAAAGTCTCTCTCATGGCTTGTAAGCTTTTCACTGGGTGATTTGCTTTCACATCTCATTTCCTTAATTGCTTAGACCGTAGCCTCACTTCTATTGTTATATACTTCCATTTCTTCTTTCTTCCACGTAAAGACTTTCTTCCTTGAAGGAAAATCATCTACCCTGTTCATTTCAAAAATCAGACTTACTTGAGGTAGGCTAGGCTTCAATATTTAGTTAAGAATTTATTTGGACTAATTTACATGCTTAAATGTACAGATTTATGGCTATTATTTAGGATGGAATTTCATGTCATTTGAAGGTTATTTTATGATATGGAAATGTTGATTTAAACCATAGGATAGGTGATGATTTATAGGCTGAAATCTTATTGATGTTTGGGAGTATACTTAGTGATATTTGGAAGTGATTTGGATGATATTTGGGCTGTTTTTATTATTTGGACTGCACCCCAACAACCCAGCTAAAGCACCCCGGCAACCTAGCTATACCAACCCGGCATCCCAACTATAGCAACCCGGTATCCCAGCTACACAATACCCCGGCATCCCAACTATATTAACCCCTGAATCCCAACTATACCAACCCACAACCCAACTACAACACCCGACAACCCAGCTATACCAACCCGACAGCCTAGCTATACTGACCCGACAACCCAGCTACAACACCCCGACAACCTAGCTATACCAACCCGGCATCCCAGCTACAGCAACCCGGCATACCAGCTATATCAACCCGACATCCCAGTTATACCAACCTGCAACCCAGCTACAGCACCCCGGCATTCGAGCTATACCAACCTACATCCCAGCTACAGCAACCCGGCATCCTAGCTACAGCAACCTGGCATCCCAGCTATAGCAACCCGGCAACCCAGCTATAGCAACCCAGCATCCCAACTATACCATCCTGGTAACCCAGCTACAGTAACCCGACATCCTAGCTATACCAACCCAGCAACCCAGCTACAACAACCTGGCATCCTGGCTACAACCATGGAAATAAGAATTTTTCTTGTGAAAGTTTAAAGAAATTAGGAATTATTCAAAAAATATACTGTGGTTTATTAGTTAGATTACTAACGTGATTTTTCTGTAGCTTGAGGATATTCAATGGTCATGCCTAAGTTGGTAATGATCTTATTTAAATAAGGTATGGTAGTTTAACCATACTTGTGGTACGTATGAAGTTATGATAACATTATTTTTCCATAAGGTGGTATGTATTTTTGCCTATAGATTTTGTTATGAATGGATCTTGATTGATGATATTTTGATTTATGTTTCCAAGTCCAATACGAGATTTGTGAAAAAGTATTTGATACTACATATGTAACGCGTCCTTTTACTCACTCATGCTTGATTAATTTTATATGAAAATTTGTGTTCTTTTTGTATTATAACGTTTTTAGTTATAAATTTTTCGGAAATTATTTTTTTTTTCTTTGCTTGCAATTTACAATTCGATCGTAACATAAACAGTTTTCCCTCACCACGGGAATAAATAAGTACAGTGCATAGTACAGTCCCAAATACATGTCCAAAATAATATACAGACTGTTTCTAGTTTACACGTCCATAAAATACATCATATACAAAATACGAGTCATCAAGCTTTCTTATCAACCCTTCTTCAACAACATCCACAACCTATACATCATTGCTTCCCTGCTCACCCAAATGGATTGGGGTCATCACAGGTGTCAACCACCGACACAACACAGGGTAAGTTTATGACAAACACAGTTTGAATCAAACATACATAACAAATTGAATAAACCACATATATAACAAAATACCTACGTAAACGATAATAGTTATAAGACAATAACACAGAAGGTTCACCCACAGATTAAATTACCTCAGCACATGAATTAATTCATATCATTCACACAACATCCTCTCAACAGATAATTATTCCATAAGCTTATCATGTGATGTATAGAATGCATGCTTATCTTTTTATATGATGCATGACTGAGATCTCAGGTTCTCAATGTCTCAATAATTGTGGCCACAGTCAGATAACCCCACCCTCACCTTAGTGGAATGAACTTATCCATCCCGTCAGGGTAACCCAGTGGCGCGTAGGATTATCACTCCCACCCATGTGATCATCATGGTGGTGTGGTCCTCACTGTCTCAATTACCCCCAAGTTAAAAACACGTATGGACTCAGTTTAGTTATCTGACACACCTCTTCATGAGGTTCATCTCATCATCTGCGGATTAACCCCGCTCGGGTATATGCTCATGGATCATGTATGATTACTCTTTTCATCTCATCTTTTCTCATCATTCATCATTTATTTAATATCTCATATACACCAAAATACACATGTAATCCGCATATTTTAGAACACATACACCCTTTGTACTCATTAACACATACACCAATTTTCAATCATTAAATAAAGCTTCTTAAAGCCAAACAATATCACACGGTCATCATAAATCACTTTTATTTCGTTGGAGACCTTTCATCAAACACTTAGAATACCAAATTTAGTTTTTCATGAAATCATCTAAGAATCTTAACATAAGTCTTATTCAAACTTTGATTCTCATAAACTTCCCATACCTTGATTGGTTTTCAAAAATTGAACAAGCTTGCTCCTTAGCTCCTTAGCTTTCACGTGGACTAAATTAAGATTGGTAGTGTGATTTTGTCTTTTGGATGAAAGGGTATTAGAAGAAAAGGATGAAAGTGATAGCAAGAAAGGTGAGATGGTGTACGGTTACCACTCACTTTCTTCTTAAATTTGTTTTGACCAAGCTTTGGAAATAGTAAAATGGAAGTGCACGTAGCTTTCTCTCCCTTTTTTTGGATGCCCACATGCTTGGTCCTTCTTGCCTTTTATAGAAGGTAATTCTTGATTTTTTTACTAAAAATTATTCCTAAGTCATAATGACTACAAGCCTAGGTGTTTTATTCTTATTGGTTAGTCACTAGAATATCTTGTGCTACACAATTCCATTCCTCCCTCTTATTGCACGGATACTACTTGCTTGGAGAAGGCTTCATTGCACTTTATCTTATCTAAGAATCTAAGCATTTATGGTAGCATTTATGGTGGATGCCCTTTGTCTCCTACTACTTTCGACCAAGCAACTTCCTATTGGCTACTTATTTCCTTCTTTGAATTTGCTACCACTTCCTTGTTTTAGCTTGTTTGTACGTGGATTTACTCAACTTGGAGAATAATTTTCGTGGTATAGCTAGTGTGTTCAAGATGCTTTATGTTTTCCTTTATTATTGATTTTTCTCCAAAACCCGTATTAGTAAAATACTCATTCCGAAGTCGTTCACCATTGGATCTTCTTAAAATTTTAATGGTATACTCCTAACTTACATATCTAACTTTTGACCGTTGGGATCTTAGAGATAATGCTTCTAGCTGTCCACGTATTTGGCCTAAGGAGACAAAATAAAATTTGCTTCAATTATCTCTTAAGTCATTTATGACTACTAGCTTATGTGCTTTGTTCTTATTGGTTAGTCAATAGCATGGCTTGTACCACACACTTCTCCTTCTCCATATAATTGCACGGATGCATAGCCTTTGGAGAAGTTCAATTTGTTTTCTTCCTCCAAGCATTTATGAAAGATTCTTATCCTATCTTGCATTTATGAAATATTCCCTTTGTCTCCTTTTATTCTTCTTATCTTATCCTATCTTTGGCATTTATGGCTTTGTCTCCAATTATTTTTCTAGCTTTCCACTTGCTTGGTTCTCATTGGCTAATCCCTTCCTTCACTTGCTCAATTTCACGTGGACTTCATTGCATTGACTACTAAGATTCTTTCTCTCTTTTTTTTTTTTTTCCAAATACTAGCAAAATTCTAATTTCTTATTGGTCCATATTGCCTTTAAAAATTACTAATCCAACTTACTAAATTAGTCTATTTTTCCCATAATTAAGAGAAAACTCCATAGATTATATTTACACTTTTCTTATAATTTTCTGATACCTGAGGTTGTCTAGATTGAGCTCTTTTCAAGATATTTTCCAAAATTCCTAAAAATCACAGATTATGATTTTCTACCACCAACCATGTTGATAATTTGTTGTCTAAGAGTATTTTATCCCATCCTCAGGTTCCCACAA
>PYAF01003181.1:11321-22142 GCA_007407185.1 Glycine tomentella
CAAAAGAAGTCCTGTTTGTTTTAATAGATTACGGTCTGTTTGTAATAGATTATGAAGACACTTTGTAAAATAGTGTCTATCTATTTTAATTGATTACAAGATAGCTATAATCGATTACATAAGCCTGAAAAGTGTTAAAAACTCTGTTTTAATCGATTACAAGGACGAATTAATCGATTACTTCAGCATAAAAATTGCACTGCACATGCTGGGTCAGCCAAGGGTCATTTTTGGAGAAGCTTGCACTTCAAGCTTCATTTGGACTTCATTTCAATTTGCATTTTCCTTACATTTAGTGGCATTAAGCTTGTAATTTCGTGGGCTATATAAGCTACCCAAAACTGATTGTAACTAACTTTGGTTCATTAATACAATTATGAAAATTGTTGTGAGAGTTTCTCTCTTGTTCTTGTGTAAGAACTTCTTGAATCTTATGAATGGCTTCTCAATGCTATTGTGGTGATTCTTCCTAGGCTTATTGGAAAGCTTTTCCATGGTACCATCCATTGTCATCCCTAACCTCTCTTCCATCTTCCATTGCTGAATTAAAAAGCTTAAAAATAATCCCAAATTCTTATGAAAGTGCAGAAGTTAGAGTTCTTGAGGTTTGCTTGAAGATTGGGTTTCATTGCAAGGTAGATTTGGGAAACATAATGTCTAATGGTTGTAGACATTACATCATTAATGTTAGAGCAATGCTTATGTTCATTTGAAACAGAGTAAACATTTATCATTGTTTATCAATTATTATTCATCATTCTTCTCCCCTATTTTAATTACTCAACATCCTTCATATGTTCATTGTATATATGTTCATTTTTCTTCGCCTTTTGGCTTATAAAAGACTAAATGTTCCAATTATAATGAAATAAGCTAGGAAGATTTAAACAACATAAGACAAAAATTTTATTCATTAATAGAAAGATGTAGAAACATAAGGTGAACATCAAAGACAATTACTGAACATGAGAGAAAGCAAACAACACCATCAGAAGCAAGACAATACATCCACTATTCAAGAGGTTATCAAAATCATTAAGAGTCATTCTAGTCTCCATATTTTCTAGCCTAGTGGTAATCTCTTCCAAGGAGGAATGAGCATCAGCTGAATGTCCATGGTGCAGAGCTATCATTGCATCCATCTTTTGAATCATCAAGGATTCAAAAGGGCTCTGCTGCTGTTCAGTAAGGCCAGCTTCAACATCTTCTTCCCCAGCTTCTTGTTCCTTATCTGCACCTCCTTGTGGAGCTTGTTCTCCAGCCATTATCCATCCATTTGGAGTTTTCATCAAACCCATCTTGGTAAGATGCTTTGTAGAGATGAGGTTGGTGATGTTAGTGGTGTTGTCAATAATCTCATTTGACACATCAATCCCAAAATAATCAATAAATCTTGAGATGAAGACAACATAGGGGAATTGACAGCTAAGGAGCCTCTTAGACTTCATCATGGTCTCCTCAAGAACTAGAACCCAATTAATTTGAATTCCAGACTTTATACCATACACCAGCTGCAGATCATCATCTGTGATCTGTGCATGATTAGTAGAGCTTGGTGTAAGGATATAGGTGATGATATAGTGAATAATTCTGTCTTCACCAATCATGTTGCTAACCCCCAATACGTTCTTTATCCTGCCTGTGGATTCAACAACATACCCCTGTATGTGTTCATCTTTGAGTATCCTCATACTTCTTCATCAAATTTTCTTACTCCTTCAAAGGAGATGTCAACCACAACATTCCACATTGTGCCATCAATCTCCATGGCAACTCCATTGACTTGTGAACGGAGGACACCATCCATGTTTGCCTTGGCACAAGTGTAAAACACTTTTACCAATTCAGGGTAAAAAGTACCCTTCATCTCTAGCAACTTTATTAGCCCTTGAGCTTGTAGCATTGCAGGGAATTCGAATCCCTCATTTACAAACCAGTCAAGCTCTAGATATTTTGGAGGTATGACAAGCTTGGTTGTATTGAACTGCGTGTAGTTGTTCCTTTCAACTTTAGAGGTGAACCAGTTATTGAGCCTGTTCTCAATAGCACTAGAGGTTTGTTCAAATTTCCTCTTGCTAGTTTTAATTTTCTTAGAGGAGATGGGTTAGACATGGTGATAGTTTTTGAAGAAAGGAATGGGCAGAGGTTTAGTCAAGAGAGAAAGAGACAAAGCACAAAGATTTAGCTTAGTTTGGCTTAAGGGAGAGAGTGATTTTCAGGTGTGAAGATTTTAGCTTAAGAAAAATAGAATTTATAGAGAATTTTTCAAGTTTAAAATTTGAATTTTGAAAACCCACAACAACTATCTCGAATTCCAAGAGTGTATGGTTTCACTGAACCAGATTTTTGAATTTGAATTAGAGATAAGATGTCAGTTATGGTTTTTTGAAAATTATGCAGATTTACAAAAATGCCATAGATAATCAATTATAGATCCTTCGTAATCGATTTAAAAAGTCAGTTTGGTCAAACAAAGAATCAGAGATTCATTGGATTATCAAATGATACATAGTGCGATATGATCAAAACAGGGAATTATAGGTATATGTATATATACCTACAAAACAAGTAAAAATCATCAACGGATTCTCTCTAATCGCTTTTCCACCTAATTTTTGTTCTAGGATAACAAGCTAGTTAGGAATCCTTTATTTTTTTCAACCTAATCGCTCCCTCTAAAGTTCTGACGAAAAAAGGTTAAATAATTTTTTATTATCTTAATTGAAGTTCTTCCCTTCTGAATCAGGTATATTCATATCTGAAAGAGGTTGACAATAAGTATGATTCTGAGCATGGTGTAATCGATTAATACGAAGGGGTAATCGATTACTCTAAAGAGTTTTGAAATTGCAAATTTGCTTTCAGGCATAAAGTAATCAATTAAAATACAGGGTAATCGATTACTACAAAGAGTTTTTGTCTCTAAATAGTATTTGAACACCAAGTAATTGATTAATCCGCAAGATAATCGATTACTCCAGGGAGTTTTCCATTTTGAAATACACTTTAAGTACCAAGTAATCGATTAATATACATGATAATCGATTACTCCAGATAGTTTTTGACTGTAAATTGTCTTTAAACCTTAAATAATCAATTAGTACTTATAGTAATCGATTAAAATAGACAATCAATTCATCAGATTTCAAATTTTTGTTATATGTGATGCATAGTCAATATGTGAGTGGTATTTCATGTAGTTAGACATATCATAAGCAGGCTAGCAGACATTAAATTCATCAAGAATACCTAGCATGTTCCTAAGATCATATGATCTATCTCTAGCTAAGGGTTTAGTAAAAATAGCAGCCAATTGATTATTTGTGTTAACAAACATAATTGAACAATTACCCTTTTGAATGTGATCTCTGAGGAAGTGATGTCTAATCTCTATATATTTTGTCCTTGAGTTCATTATTAGATTATTTGATAAGTTGATAGCACTTGTGTTGTCACATAGCAAAGGAATCTCTTTCAATTTAACACCCCAAATCTTGTAATTACAACAACTTCCAACATCAATGTACTCTGCTTCAGCTATTGATAGAGCAACACAAGATTGTTTCTTGCAATGCCATGAGATTAGTGAACTTCCCAACAAATGGCATGTAAATAGTGCTTTTCCTGTCTAAGTTGCATTCTGCAAAATCAGAATCTGAGTATCTAATTAAATTTAGTAATGCACCTTCGGGATACCATAGACCAACTCTTGGAGTTGATTTAAGATATTTGATGATTCTCTTGACTACTGTGAGGTGTGATTCTTTAGGATTAGCTTGATATCTTGCACATAAGTACACACCCAACATTATATATGGTCTACTTGCAGTCAAGTACAATAAAGATACAATCATCCCTCTATACTTTGACTCATCAACCTTCTTGGATTTTTCATCTGAATCAAGGTAAGTTGAGGTTGCCATAGGAGTTGCAGAATCTTTGCTTTTCTTTATGTCAAATTTCTTGATCAATTCATTGCAGTACTTTGTTTGGCTGAGAAATGTCCCATTCTTCATTTGCTTCGCTTGAAGTCCAAGAAAGTTTGTAAATTCTCCTATCATAAACATTTCAAATTCATACTGCATAAAGATTGAGAATTCTTTGCACAAGGAATGATTAGTTGAACCAAAAACAATATCATCAACATATATTTGAACCAATAAGATATCATTGATAGATTTCTTGATGAACAATGTTTTATCCACTTGTCCTCTTATGAAGGATTGACTAAGTAAGAAGTTGCTCAATCTTTCATACCAATTCCTAGGAGCTTGCTTTAATCCATAAAGAGATTTCTTTAGTTTAAAAATATGATTTGGATATTTAAAATCAACAAAGCCAGGAGGTTGATCAACATAGCTTTCCTCCTCAATATATCCATTAAGAAAAACACTCTTTACATCCATTTGGAATAGTTTGAAATCCATTAAACATGAAAATGCAAGCAGTAATCTAATGGCTTCCAACCTTGCTACTGGAGCATAAGTCTCTTCATAGTCTATGCCTTCCTCTTGGTTGTAACCTCTTGCAACCAATCTAGCTTTGTTTCTGACTATGATGCCACTTTCATCAAGTTTGTTCCTAAAAACGTACTTAGTGCCAATTGGCTTGTGAGAAGAAGGTCAAGGAACAAGTTCCCAAACTTCATTTCTATTGAATTGATTAAGTTCATCATGCATGGTAAGCATCCAATGTTCATCAAGTAAAGCTTGGTCAATATTCTTAGGTTCAATTTAAGAAACAAAAGCCATATCACAACATAAATTTCTGACTGAAGATCTGGTAGATACTCTCTTAGTCACTTCACCAATTATGTTGTTAAGGGAGAGATGTTCTGTTGTTCTCCAGTCCTTAGGCTTTTGAGTAGGTGTTGACTGATTCATATCTTCATTTGGTTAATCCTTATTCTTTTCAATTGATCCATTGAGTTTCACATACTCTTCTATAGGACCTGCATCATTATCATAGCTCTTTTCCTCTTTTGAGGAGTTAGATTCATTACAAATAACATGAACAAATTCTTCCGTGCATAAGGTTCTTTTATTGAAGACTCTATATGCTTTGCTTTGTAATGAATATCCAAGAAGGATAGCTTCATTAGCCTTTGCATCAAACTTGCCAAGTGACTCCTTTCCATTATTTAAAACAAAACATTTACAACCAAATGCTCTTAAGTGAGAAATGTTTTGTTTTCTAGCTTTATATAGTTCATAAGGAGTTTTCTTTAAAATAGGCCTCATGAGTAATCTATTCAAAGTGTAGCAAACAGTACTCACAACATCAGCCCAAAAATATTTTGGCAAATTTGTCTCATTAATAATAGTTCTAGCTCATTCTTCAAGGGATCTATTTTTCCTTTCCACAACACCATTTTGCTAAGGTGTTCTTAGAGTCGAAAAATTGTGGTTGTAACGACCCACCTCGTCTCTACGATATCACTACTCTAAAACGTATAATTTCAATTTTTAATAAAAACTCTATCAATTTGATTATGAAAATGAGAGTAAATTTTTTTGCGATAGTGTGTACATCGCACAAATACATAAATAAATAAATATATAGATATCTATAAATTGAACTATATATGTCATTCACATGTTAGAACTTAGTTTAGTTTTTTACATGTATTTAAGTCTGAAATTTACATGCCCAACCAAAAAGTATTTAACGAACCAACTAAGAAAGAGTTAATAACAAAACATCACTCTCTCCCAAAATGGATTCCAACGTTATCATGTCGGCTTGGCGGCTCCAACAAAAGGATCTCTCTCCAATGTCACCTATTGCTGCCCATCTGCTCCTATGAACGAAAGTTCATAATCATCACAGGTGCCAACCACACGATACAAAATTGCAAGGGTGAGTTTATTATACAATATCAATAAGCACCAGATGACAATGATTAGCAAGAAAGCAACAATAACAACCAAAATCATTCTCAGTAATCAATCAGTTCAATACACACTCAAAAAACTAGTCATCCACTTTTTCCACCATTCAAATCAATTATGCTCAAAATGATGCATGCACCTGACTCCACTCTCACCATGCAATATGGTACCAGTCACATGGAAATAGCCTCTCTCAGGACAATGATTCAGTAGTTTATCGGGGTCACCCTGTCGTGCACTGGCAATTCCCCCCATGGTGATCAACCAGAGTCTCAAGGGAATTCCAAACCGAGTGACATGCCCCTTGGTCCCTGCGTTTTTAGCTCATAAAAAACCACACGTACACACTGGCTTTATTCTATTTTCATCCATGCTATTATGAAGTATGAAACATGGGCACCATGAATGCACTGTCCATGGATAGGGACCAACCCTTCCTCACAAGGATATCCAATAAGTTATGCACCCCCATGTACATACACATCATACAAATATAGGCTCATCAATGCACTGAATGTGGATAGGGACCAACCCTTCCTCGCAAGGATATCCAATAGGTCACTGCACCTCACATGTACAACGTACATCCATTATGATGACATCATCAACATCAACCTCATCTTTCATCTATGTCATCATCAACATCAATATCATCAACAACTTCAAGATCATTTCATTTCAATATCATCAACAACATTAACATTATTTCATTTCAACATCATCATCATAAACATCAATATCATCTCATATTAATATAATTATCAACATAATCTCATTTCAATATCATCATCAACATCACAAACCTTATTCATTCATAATCCATATTACCACGAGACTGGTATTTTAGGGAAATTCTAAATTAAAGAGGATGACTACAATATAGAAAACAAACTCTTATGCCCATTTAAAAATTTAATAAAGAATTAAATAGGAGAACATATTATAAAATTTTGGGTAGAGTCTCTTCTGTAATTAAGACTTGTCCCAAAAATCCAATCTTACAACAACATCATTCACAGTTTTATCCATCAATAACAAATTCATCGCATCCCATTAGTTAAAAACACAATTTTTCTTGAAAACGAGCACACAACATGAACAAACATACAACAATAATAAATATATCGCATGCCATTAGTTTAAAACATAGTATTTCTTGAAAATCAGCATACAACAGGGACATGCATACATCTCCATAATTGGGTTCCCTGACCCCCAACTATGGTATCAAAAACTGTAACCAAATAATAAACTACCCTTACCTATCTATCTCCTTTTGTTAGCTCCTAGTAGCGTCGTTTTGAGATCTCTCAAGGTCACGTGCTTTAGCCCAAATACAGAGCTCTATATACCAAATCGAAAATAATTTAGTATAGATTTCAAAGACAATGTTAATATTAACACTCAGGGTCAAATACCCATTCAAATTCAAAAAGAGGCTAAAATTGTGTTTTGGAAGTCCACATCAAAACGACATCATTTCGAAATTCTGATCAGACCAATGTGACCGAGTTCAACGAAGGTCACAAAAATGACATCAATATTATAAAAAGGAAACTTTTACAACATCTGAATCATAAGAGATATCAAGAGAGTCTTCAAACTAGCTAGGAGAAGGCAAGGAAACCACAGTTACCTCGAAGAAACCAAGAAAGGAGGATTAGAGGCTTCGTTCTCTACTGAATCCTCAAGTTGAGTTTTGAAGATTCTACTCCGATTAAAGTATTCTTCTTTGTGCGGTGGTTCAACAGCAAGAAACAACGGCCCGTGGCGGTCACTGGTGGCCGTGGCTGGTGGAAGAGGGTGGGGGACATGGGTGGCTATTTGGGGAAGAAGGAGGCTCAAATTTTGTACTTTTGCGCTGTTGTACCTATTTAAAACTGACTTTACTCGCCCAGGTGAATTTTGACTAGCCTGGGCGAGCTAACCCAATTTTTGAATTTTCACTTCGTCAGATGTTATTTAGCCAATCCCAACGGTCAAAAGTTATATATGTGGGTCAGAAGCCCACCTTTACAATTTGACAGTGATCCAATGGTTAACCAATTTAGAACTGTGATTTTACCGAAAATAGGTTTTTGGGTCAAACTCGAAATCACTCACTTTCAATGCAGCTCAAACAAACTCCACATAACCTAACATCCACACCAAGCAAATGCACAAGGATAATTTAAATAGCAATTCAACTAATTTAAACTAATCAAATAATTAAATAACACAAGAAATACATCAAATATCTACTTTTAGTTATCAAAATTTCAGGGCGTTACAGTGGTTGATTCCATTTTCTTTACAGAACTTTTTAAAATGGTCATTTTGGAATTCACCACCATGATCACTTATTATTAAGATAATTTTGCATCCTTTTTCATTTTGAACAAGCTTGGCTAATTTTCTGAACACAATGAAAACATCACTCTTGGATTTTAAAAACAAAGTCCATGTGAATCTAGAATAGTCATCAATTATTACAAGCCCATAATAATTGCCTCCTAAGCTCATAGTTCTAGAAAGGACCAAAAAAATCCATGTGAAACAATTCAAGGGGTCTTGAGGTGGAAACAAAGTTTTTATTTTGAAAATAAATCTTGGTTTGTTTCCCCGTTTGACAAGCATCACATAGTTTGTCCTTTTCAAACTTAAGTTTAGGTAAACCAATGACTAAGTCTTTTCTAATAAGCTTGTTCATGTGATGCATGTTAATGTGACTAGCTCTCTTATGACATATTCCTGATTCATCAATCTTACTTACTAGATAATTAATATTGTGAATAAATGTGTGTTCTATAGGGAGTAAGTAGATGTTACTCTTTCTTTTTCCTACATGGATAACCTCACCAGATTGACCATCACATATCAAGTAGCAATTATCATTAAAAGATACCTTTAATCATTTATCACATAGTTGACTTATACTTAGAAGATTGTGCTTTAAACCTTCTACATAAAGTACATTTGTGATCTTGGTTTTAAAGTTGTCTCCTATATTGCCTTCACCTATTATCTTTCCTTTATTGTTGTCGCCATAAGTGACAAGTCATCCATCCTTTAATGTCAAATTTGTAAGCATGGACTTGTCACCCGTCATGTGTCTAGAGCATCCACTGTCTAAGTATCATAACGATGATTTAGCTCTAAGACATACCTGCAACAATCAAAACAAGTAGTAAAGAGAGGTACCCTACCCAATTAAGGTTGGGTCATAGGGGTTAACTATTTTTCTCTTTTTCTTTGGAACCCAAATGAAATCTCCATTAGACACATAGAACCTTTTAGCATAACACTTATGAGATGTGTGGCCTTCCTTCATGTAGTAATGACATATAACAGATTTTGATCTTATTTCAAAATGAGTCAATTTGGTATGCTTTGTTTTTTAAAAGCCTTTTTGATACATCTGTTTTGGAGGTACAAACTTGGTGTTTCCAAAAGGTTTTGTTTGATGTTTGTAACCCAATCCTGATGTATCTCCAACATACTTTTGTACACTTAACATACATTTTCCTCTATAGAGTCTTTTCAATAGATCAACAAGTAAGAATTTTCTGAATGCAATAACATATATTTTTCAGATTGACTCCTTTTGAAATCATCAAACTCTTTTTCTAAAGCTTTGCATTTATCTACATTTGATGAAGAAGAGGCACACACACACCCATTAGCTTTGTATCTTGAAACAAGTTTCTCATTCTCTTGTTTTAAGTTACAAAGTTTAGCTTACATTGAAGCAAGTTTAGTGGTATGCCATTTAAGGTTACCTTTTAGCTTATTGTTGGAGATTACAAGTTTTTGAGCCTCCTCGTGCATCTCATTAAAAGCTGTTGGATATAGGGGGAGCTGGAAAGATCAAGGCAAGGATGAAGATATTGCTTTAAGAGTTTTAGCTTTTTACATGCCAATCAAATTGAAAGGCATTTGTAATTTTGTTTAAGTAGTTCAAGAAGCTTAACTTGTAATCCTTGTATTGGATAAGCATATTCATATACATTCATTCATGACTGAAGAAAAGTATTCAAGATTGCATGTCTGCATTTGAAAAGGAATTCTTATGGCTTTGGTTTTGAAAATTCAAAATGTACACTGCCTTAATCGATTACAGGTAATAAGTAATCGATTACCTGCTTGTATGATTTCTGGAAAAGCCATGAAGAACATTTTAATCGATTACAAGCAAATCGTAATCGATTAGATAGCTTTATACAAAACATAGCATGACTGCCTTAATTAATTACTACTCATTTGTAATCGATTACCAAGGCTTTATGCAAAACATAGCATGACTGGCTTAATCGATTACCACTTACTGTAATTAATTACCAAGGCTTAATACAAAACATAGCATGACTACCTTAATCAATTGCCACTCATCTGCAATCGATTACAAATTATTATTACATAACTAAGACATACTATTTTAATCGATTACATCATGTATTAATCGATACCATTGTTCATGAAAATTTTCCAGATTGTCTCAAGAACATTTTAATTGATTACTTGTTATATTAATCGATTATATATCATAAAATAATTGATTACATAACATATTAATCGATTACATTTTGTTATATCTGTTTTCTATTTAAAGCTTTTGGATCTATGCTTTTAGATACAACTTACATTCTGAGTTTCCGAATTACTCAACACTTTTTAAGCTTTCAAAGGTCCAAGAAACAAATTTTTTGAGTGATACATTTCTTGTTTGAGATCAAAAGATTACATGTTTCATTGATGATTGTTGATTCAAGAGGAGTCATGAGAAGTTGGACAAGGAATCAAGCTTTGGAGTTTTGTGCTTTCAACATGCCTCATTTCAAAAGTGCCATGGAAGCTTGAAGATCAATTTGATTCTTGTAAAAGGAAAGAAGTGGTATCTGATAATCCAGTGTGCATATCATGCATATCATTCATTTAGGATTGTTAGATTGAA
>PYAF01003181.1:28189-49228 GCA_007407185.1 Glycine tomentella
AGGAAAAAGAGATTGATGGTGATACAGGACAGCTGGAAGAATTTATTGAATTGGACAAATCCTCAACCAAAAATGAAGAACCAAGTGCTGAAGCAAAACCCACAACTCCTGTTCAAGTGCCTAAAGATTGGAGAACAACAAGAGATTTATCACTTGATAACATCATAGGTGAAGTTTCAAAGGGAGTATCTACTAGATCTTTATTAAAGAACCTATGTTGTGATATGGCTTTTGTTTCTCAAATTGAACCTAAGAACATTGATCAAGCCTTGAATGATGAACATTAGATGCATGCAATGCATGATGAGCTTAATTAGTTTAAGAGGAATGAATTTGGGAACTTGTTCCTAGACCATCTTCTCTTAAACCCATTGGCACAAAATGAGTTTTCAGAAATAAACTTGATGAAAGTGGAATCATAGTAAGAAATAAAGCTAGATTGGTTGCTAAAGGCTATAACCAAGAGGAAGGCATAGACTATGAAGAAACTTTTGCTCCAGTTGCAAGATTGGAAACAATCAGGTTATTACTTGCATATGCATGTCTTATGGATTTCAAACTTTTTCAAATGGATGTTAAAAGTGCATTTTTGAATGGATACATTGAGGAGGACATATATGATGAACAACCTCCTGGTTTTACTGATTTCAAACATCCAAACTATGTTTATAAACTGAAAAAGACACTTTATGGTTTGAAACAAGCTCCTAGACAATGGTATGAAAGGTTAAGCAAATTTCTGCTTGAACAATCTTTCACAACGAGCAATGTTGATAAAACCTTGTTTATGAAAAGGCATGGTAATGATTTCCTATTGGTTCAAGTTTATGTGGATGATATAATTTTTGGTTCTACTAATCACTTGTTGTGTAAGGATTTTTCATCAGCTATGCAGAAAGAACTTGAGATGTCAATGATGGGTGAACTAAAATTCTTCCTTGGACTTCAAGTAAAGCAATTGAAGAATGGAACCTTTCTCAATCAATCCAAGTATTGTCTTGAAATTATCAAGAAATTTGAGATAGAGAAAAACAAGGATGCTGTAACTCCCATGGCTACATCAACATATCTTGACTCAGATGAAAGTGGAAAGAAAGTTGATGAGTCTAAGTACAGAGGAATGATTGGATCTTTGCTCTACTTGACAGCTAGTAGACCTGATATAGTGCTCAGTGTTTGCTTATGTGCAAGATATCAAGCAAATCCCAAAGAGTCTCATCTTACTGCTGTAAAAAGGATCTTCAAATATCTCAAAGCTACACCTGGAGTTGGTCTTTGGTATCCAAAAGGTGTTTTTATCAATGTTATTGGTTATTCTGATTCTGATTTTGCAGGGTGTAAATCAGATAGAAAATGCACAATTCTAGGAAGTTCATTAATCTCATGGTACTGCAAGAAACAATCTTGTGTTGCATTATCTACTGCTAAAGCTTAATACATCTCAGCTGGAAGTTGTTGTGCACAAAGCTTGTGGCTTAAACAACAAATGCAAGATTATGGAGTAGAACTGAATGAAATTCCTCTGCTATGTGACAATAGAAGTGCTATAAACATATCAAAGAATCCAATAATGCATTCAAGGACAAAGCACATTGAGATCAGACATTATTTCCTCAGGGATCAGGTTCAACAAGGTAACATAAAGGTAGAACTCATTGGCACCAATAACCAACTTGCTGATATATTCACAAAACCATTATCAAGGGATAGATTTTATACACTAAGAAACATGCTAGGTATTCTAGATGAAAGTAACATAAACTAGCTTATTCTATGTGTGTTTTGTGTGATAAATTAAAGCCAAAATGTCGCAAGAATGTATGATTGTTTAGAACCTTGCATAAAAGCTGCTAAATGCTCTGTATCTGATAAACTGACTGAAATAATTGACTACATTACGGGTTAATCGATTAAAATCATTAAAAATCACACTCAGTATGAAACTCGTGCTCATGTAATCGATTACATATATATAGTAATCGATTATTCTTCATATTGCCAGAATTCAACTATTTCTGGAATAATCGATTACACATCAGGATAATCGATTACATTGATCAAAACTCTCTAAATGAATGCATGTCTCACTAGAATAATCGATTACTAAAGACTTGTAATCGATTACCTTCATCATTAGAAGTGATAGTCTCCCTGGAATAATCGATTACCACTCGGGATAATCGATTACTTCTGCTTTGATACCTGTATAATTCATAAAAGTTATCAAATAATCGATTACTTTACAATATAATCGATTACTAGTCATCTTCAACCTCTAACAGAGAATGAAATAATCGATTACTTAAATGAGATAATCGATTACTGTGTTCTTTTTGTGACTCATTTGCTCTGGAATAATCGATTACATAACGAAATAATCGATTATTCATGCTGTTGAACGTAATCTGACAGGTTTTTATGGGAAAATTAACTGCCCAATCCATTTTAAAACGAACCTATGTCATTAAACTGTCACCAACAGCTATATTTTTTGAAATTATGGACGTTTGGGAGCCTCATTAGTGCCTATAAATAGTGAGAGTTCATATCAAAATAAATTGCACCATTATCTTTCTCTCTCTCTTTGTATTTTCTGTCATTTCCGAATCTTGTTTGTGTCCTAAACTTCATCCTGTAACCATGTCTAACCCAACACCAAAGAGAATTAGAACCTCCAAGAGAAAAGCTGGTGAGTCCTCCTCTAACCCACCTCGTCCTCAACCAACTAATAGGCTTGACTTGTGGTTCTCCACTGAGTCTGACAAAATGAATTATCTTCAGTTCAATGCAACCAAGCCTGTTGCATCTCCCAAATATGTAGATTTAGATTGGTTCATTAGGGAGGGATTCCAATTTCCTGCCTTCCTTGAAGCCCAAGGGCTGAGAAGGTTCTTAGAAATGAAGGGTACTTTTTACCCTGATTTAGTTAAAGTCTTTTATACTTGCTTGAAAGGATCAATGCAAGGGGACATGAAGTCCAAATGAAGGGAGTTGAAATGAGAATTACTCCAGACATTTGGGAATCTGTGGATGGGGTAGTATGTGAGGGTGTTAGAAGGTTTGATGAAGAACCTGAGGGATATAGTAAGATGGACACTTATAGAGAGATGCTTCATGATCCTCACATGAAGCTAAGGACTAGGCTGGGTACAGGACCTATGAGTGCTAAGGATAGACTCCTCCATTATATCATTACCTACATTATCACTCCTAGGTTAGTAACTATATAAAATGGAAACTAATGAGTTTGTATAATGCTTAATTGAATATTTCATGAATCACAAATGCTTTAACACTTGTATCTTGGCAAGGCAAATGAAAATTTACAAGTTTTAAAAGCTTGAAGTTCATCTGCTGAATTCTCAATTAATCTCCAAGTCCCAGTGCTTAATCAACTTGAAGATTTGGCATGTTTAAAGCCAAAAAGGGGGAGATTATTGATTCAATAGGAGTCATGAGAAGTTGGACAAGGAATCAAGCTTTGGAGTTTTGTGCTTTCAACATGCCTCATTTTAAAATTGCCATGGAAGCTTGAAGATCAATTTGATTCTTGTAAAAGGAAAGAAGTGGTATCTGATAATCCAATGTGCATATCATTCATTTAGGATTGTTAGATTGAAGGCTAATGCAAAAGTATTTTAACAAGCCAAATAAGGGGAGAATTGATTAAGAGGGAGTGATTTGAAAAGCACTTTGTTTGCCCCTGTTTTTTGGTTCAGTTTTTGGTTAAAAATTTGAAATGAATGATTGCTGGAATTTAGGGGGAGTAACTGTATAAAATGGAAACTAATGAGTTTGTATAATGCTTAATTGAATGTTTCATGAATCACAAATGCTTTAACACTTGTATCTTGGCAAAGGCAATTGAAAATTTACAGGTTTTAAAAGCTTAAAGTTCATCTACTAAATTCTCAATTAATCTCCAAGTCCCAGTGCTTAATCAACTTGAAGATTTGACATGTTTAAAGCCAAAAAGGGGGAGATTGTTGATTCAATAGGAGTCATGAGAAGTTGGACAAGGAATCAAGCTTTGGAGTTTTGTGCTTTCAACATGCCTCATTTCAAAAGTGCCATGGAAGCTTGAAGATCAATTTGATTCTTGTAAAAGGAAAGAAGTGGTATATGATAATCCAGTGTGCATATCATGCATATCATTCATTTAGGATTGTTAGATTGAAGGCTAATGCAAAAGTATTTAATAAATAAGGCAGATTAAAATAAAGTTTTTGGAAAAATGGAGTTTTCCTGTTTTTAATCGATTATAGATATGTTGGCATCGATTATTTTGTTCTTCGTGCCTTCTGGAAAACAAATTAAGAATAATGTAATCGATTACATATCGAATTAATCGATTACCTAGGCTAAAATTGAAATAACAAACTTCCTGTCTTAATCGATTACAGAAGCTCGTAATTGATTACATATCATGCCTATGGCTAACATGTTTTGCTAACTTAATCGATCACATATCGGTTTAATTGATTACATAGTGCATTTGAAAATATTGGTCTTCCTGTCTTAATCGATTACCAATAACAGTAATCGATTACTCGGTGTATTTGGAGAATCATGAGTTCCTGTCTTAATCGATTACGTGACGGGATAATCGATTATAATGTTCATAGCTCAAACCCAGAACATATCAGAAACACTTTAATCGATTACATTCTTGAATTAATCGATTACATATGCTAACTAATCGATTACAAGAGCGTGTTTAATCGATTATTTTCAGTTAGAAAGCTATTATAAATAGAACCCATTGCTCTGTGATTTAAATAGGTGAACAATTCAAATTCTGGGTAATCAAAAACATTCATGAGCTTTCATTAGTGAGTTTTCTGAGTTCAAAAACGTCTTAGCTTCACCAAAATTCATATGGGTTTTTTGATTTGATGAGTGAAGCATCTTTGAGTCTCAAGGAGTAAGGAAAAGGGATGCATTGAATCTGTTGTTCTTTCTTTCAACTTGGTGAATCATACATATGCATTTGTAAATCTGTTATTTGATTTCTGTACAGATCGGCTTATTGTAAATGGGTTTCTTGCATGATAACTAGAGGTAGTGTTTCTCTAGGGGTTGCTGAGTAGTGTTCTCAATGGGGTTGATCTCTAAGAATCTAATAGTGTTTTAGATCTCTGAACTTTATCTAGGGTTGATAAAGAGAGGCTTGTAATATCTTGTAAGAACATTAATTTGCAATAGTGGAACTCCATTCTAGTGTTGAGTGGAAGAACTGGATGTAGCTTCATAGTGTTTGAAGTGAACCGGTATAAAAATTGTGGCTGATCTTTATTCTATTTTCTTCATCTCTTTATTGATAGAGGAATTTGATTGAATATAAGATTCTTGGTTTCAAAACAATTTTTAAAGTGATAAAGATCCTGTGGAAACTCTGATTATAAAATTTTTAAATATCAAGATTCAACCAATTCACCCCTCTCTTGGTTGTATTGAAGTATTCCTATCATTTTCAATGATGAGGTGTTAAGACAAGATCCTTGAAAAGAACCTCAAGAGAGTTAATTTTCTATTCATCAACATTCATGCAACCTAGGAATTGATTGGTAACATTCATTCATTCACTGAGGATCACAGATTGTGTCTGTCTTAAACTTTTCTAGTTAATTATTTTGTTTAAAGTTTATGTAAGGCTAAGATCAAAATAGTTTTCTTTCAAGCTTTCTAGAGTAGTGTTCTCTAGGGGTAAATAACTGAGTAGAGTTCTTAGGTTCTTTGTGATTTTATTTCTAATAGGGTGTTAGAATTCTGATTCTTTATCTAGGGTGGATAAGGATAATGACAAAGAACTCTAATCTAGTAAAAGAACAAATTTGATTTAGTAGAACTCTAATCTAGTTTGATTAAAAGAATTAGATGTAGTATCTCTTAAGAAGTGAACCAATATATGTTTTTGTGTTGATTTCTCTATCTCTTCTTGTTATCTTGATCTCTTGACAATTGTGATTTCTTTCTTAATCAACAAGTGCAGATTTTTGTCATTGATTCCTTGGATTGAGTGGTTTGGTTGAATTGAAGTTTCATTGATTTTAAAAAGTGACAAAGATCCTTCAACTCTGATTTTGTAAAAGTTTTAAAAGGTCAAGTTTATACCAATTCATCCCCCCTCTTGGTATTTGAGTGTATTCATATTGTTTTCAAAAGCATCAATAAGTTGATCAAGTTCAGGATTTATTTTGATTCAACACTTGAGAGTTCTTTATCTTTATCAATTATTGATGTTAGACATACATTTGCTTCTTCATTCTCACTTGAAGATTCAAAAGTTGTTGATGCATTTTCTTCCCATGCAATATAGGCTTTCTTTGGTTTTCACTCTTTCTTTGATTTCTTCTCACCTAACTACTTCAAAAATATAGGACATTCAGATTTAACATGGCCTTGCTTACCACATTCAAAGCAGTTGTAGTTGGTGTTGTTATTGTTGTCACTCTTTTTGTTGAACTTGGTGAACTTTCTATTCTTGTTCTTCTTTATGAATTTGTTGAATCTTTTGACTATTAGGTTTAGATTTTCATCACCTTCAACTTCAGTTGAGTCTTCTTCTTTTTCCACTTTTGAGGATGCAGCTTTCAAGACAATACTCTTTTGTTTCTTGTCTACATCTTCTGCATGTGTTAATTGAGACATTTCTAATTCATACTCAAGTAGCTTACCAAATAGTGCAGCCATGGACATCTTTGATAGATCTTTAGACTCCTTGATTGCTATAACCTTGGGTTGCCATGGTCTTGTTAGGCATTTCAAGATCTTGATGGATTCTTCAGCAAGACCAAGAAGATGATTTACAATGTGAGTGAGTCTGGTTTGGAGTTGAGATATGTTTTCAGTTGTGTTCATCTTGAACATCTCATACTCATGAATCAAGGTATGCTTCCTTGATCTTCTAACTTCATGTATAATTTCATGAGTTATTTCCAACATTCCCTCCATCTCCTTAGCACTTTTGCACCTAACAGTCTTTAAAAATTCATCAGATGATATTGTAGAGGTTATCATAGTCTTTGCTTTAAATCCTATTTAACTACTATCTTTTCTGCATCTGTCATCTCATCCCATTCTTTGAGAATCATTTCATTATTAACAGATTTGATTGGAATCAAATGACCTTTTTCTATGGCATTCCATGCACTAGGGTCATTTGATTGGATGAATATTTGCATTCTATTTTTTCAAAAACTGAAATACTCTCCTTCAAACATCGGAGAATGATTGAGGGAGGCACTCTCTTTGAAAGTAATTTGTGTGGTATTCATTTTCTTTGGAAAAAAGTAGTGATCTTGAACAACACTCAAGAACCTGCTCTTGATACCAATTGAAAAAAATATAAACAACACACAATAACCAAGAGGGGGGTGAATTGGTTTAAACTTGGTCTTTAAAAATCTTTAAAGAATCAGAGTAATCAAGATCGTATCACAAATAAACCAAGAATGCTCCAACCAATCAAACCACTCAGCTCATGAATGTAATCACAAAACTTTCACTTGTTGAATAAGAAAGATAGCACCAAAGAATCATAGATTATGACAGCAAGAAAAGATTAGAAATATGTAGTCAACACAATGGTTTATATTGGTTCACTTCTCACCCTTGAGAAGTTACATCCAGTTCTTCCAACCACAAAGGTTAGAGTTCCATTAGTAACAAATTGTTCTTACAAGCTTTTTACACAACCACTCTTAATCAAACCTATATTAAGAACTAGAAACCCTCCTTTGAAATCTTTGAATCTTGAGGATTTTGGGACTTTACAGTGTTTAGAACTTGAAACCTTTTCTTGATCAGAAAGCTAATGAATGTACTTGTAAATTTCATTTTTATTTTCCAAAACACCTAACAACTATTTGTAGAAATCAATTTCTAATTTTCAGTAATCGATTAAAATGTTAATGCAATGATTAAATACTCTTATGTAATCGATTGTTAACGCATTTAATCGATTAAAGTGTTCTTGAGCTTTCTGGAAAAGATATATGAACAAACTAATCGATTAAATCTCAATGTAATTGATTATCACAGGAAGTCTTGTTTCAAAAATGTGCCAAGTAATCGATTACCACCATATCGTAATCGATTATCACAGGAAGACTTTATTCTGTGATTGTGTTGCGTAATTGATTATGATATTATTGTAATCGGTTACAGTGTTATTTATGGTTTAAGTAATGGATTACCATATTCTGGTAATCGATTAAACCAGTGCGAAATAGTTTTTCCAAAACTTTATACTTTAAACACTTGGCTTTTTATGCAATCATGAAAAGAAAAGCTTGTTCACAAAACTTACGCATTTATGAAAACCTTAAATGCAAGACTATGAATGATGTTTATGCAATGCAATGAATCATAAGATGGAACACTTAGACATCTAAAGATTACATATGTCTTTAATTATTGGCATGTAAAAGCTAAAACACATCCATGACTAAGAGCCTTAGCATCTTGATCCTTTCAAGCTCCCCCTGTATCTAACAATAATAAATGTCATATGTCTTGTTTTAGTCAATGGGTCTTCCATTTAATGCAAAGAATATTTTACATACTTGGGCCTTGGCAGGTTCATATCATATATGTTTCTTCAGTTTTGGAATTTCATTTTTTGAAATACTAAATTGATTTCAAAGTTGTTCTTAAAAGATAAAAGTTTGCCCCGTTGTTCTTTTCTTTCAAATGCTGTAATGTCTTTCTTAGACCTTTACCATTGCTCAAAACGTTTTTTCTGTCATCTTTCTTAGGTTATAAAATGGATGTTGAAGGTTTGATAAAGTTTCATGGTTGCATTTTAAATTCATCATCCTTGTTTTTGAATGAGTTTTGTTTCAATGAATATTTGCATATTTTTGTTCCATAATTGTACTTTTTTTTTCTTCTTTGACGAAGTTTTGTGCATGATTTTTCATTGTTGTTTTTCAACCAACCCTTATTTTAGAGGTTTTATCCACTAGTCTATTGGTAGGGTAATCTTGTGTTGATGAGGGAGTATGAGATGTTCTTGTCGAGAACACCAAAAATTATGAGATGATGTTAAGATCTTGTTTTGATAAAGTTAGAAACTAGTAGGACTTTGATGCTCAACCCCGGAGTAGTAAGAGAGTAAGTGTTGAATTGACATCCATGGTTTTAATTATGACAAACCATTAGCAATGCAAATTGAAAGAATGATAGGTATAAGTGATTACTACCACTCTGTTGTGTTTCACTGTTACTTCTCTTAAGAAGCAGATCTTTTCATTCACTCTTAAGTGCTAAAAATGATGCTCAGAAAGATTTTCTCAGAACGATTGTCAAGAGTTGAGAACTCAGATGAATTATTAAAGCTCATCTGGATGATGAAGAATGTTTCCCTTTGAGTACTTGGTTTTTGGCAACGATAGTACAAGAAGGTTTCAGGGATAATTGAGACATGGTAATTGTTTACTTCAAAACTAATTTTATTTGTTATATTTGTTTTTATTTATACTTATTTAAGTTATGTTTTATTGTATAATACAGTATTTTATTGATCCAAGGCAATTGGAACCAGAGAAATTGAAGGCAATTCAGATTCAGTGGGCAAGATTTTATCTTAGAGTTAGAAATGAAACACTAGGTGGTTAAGGGATAATGTCGATGGTTTCAACATCGGGTAAAATCTAATGCTAAAAGAAAAAAAAACTAATGTTAAAGCTTATTTTCTAGTAGTGAATCCATACTTGTAGTAGATTCTTTTGATGAAGTTCAACTGTTATGTCTTTCTAAAGTAACATGACTTCATCAATCTTAACACATCTTCACAACATAAAGCATTTTGAACCATTATGATGTTCCGATCATCAGAGTCAAGTTATTTTGATATAGACTTTGATGCGACTTCATTCTGATTCTGGATACTCTTCATGTAGCCTTTGATAAGTCTTCTATGAAAGGACTTGTTCAGTGCTTTGCCAAAAAGGAAGCTTCCTTTTTGCTTATTACACTAAATTCAATAATATATTAAAAGTTAAACATAACTTAGTGTATATAGTAATAAATGTAATTTTGAAGACATCAACCATTGTTTAAATGACTTACTGTAACTGCAATCCATTTAGCAATAACCTTGGATTTAGTTCCTTGACTATTGTTGAATCCCTTCAAAGCACTGGTTAAGAGAAATATGCATGCATATTGTACAATTAACATATTGATTTCTTACAAATAATAAAGTAGATGTCTTAGAAATTACAACTGACCTGTTAATAATTCCTTTAAAATATTTATCTAGCTTATTGTGCAAGGAACAGAACCACACGACAACATTGTCCTTATGACATATAATGACTAGCTGCTAATGTGCACTGCATTGGAGAACATTAAGTTATTACAGTGCATACATTATTTAATTTGATTTGTACAATTTTACTTACCCATTCAAGTACGTTGCTAGGTAGACATGTTTCTGTGAGCTCTGCATCCATTTCTTAATATAGTCTTCAGATTCAAATTACAATTGGCCAAATCTCTGTATGGACTATGGGTCAAGGAATCCATACACAAAGACATTATCTGATTGCAGACTTAAGTCATTCATATGCCTATTGTTTTTAAACTAAAGTCAATATGCATTAATTTCAAACAATCCGTTATGTAATGGAATGTAATGTAAACTGACTTACAAAATCCACAATGGTAAAACAAAGATGTTGAGACATTGACCACCGTGTATTATTTCATAAATATCTTCATGTTTTATGTACAAGAGGATGTCGTTAATATACACCCCAAACACAGTAGTATCTCATGGCACCTGCATAGGCCTGAGGAAAAGCAAGGGGATCATCAATACGATTTGGTATAGGGGATCGTCATCAGGTTCCGGCTTATGTACTAGTTTCGTCAGTCCCTTAGGTCCCTGTTTTTACATTTCATAGGACTCAATGTCCTCAGTTTTTACATTTCATAGGACTCAGCGTCCTCAGCTTTTACATTTCATAGGACTCAGCGTCCTCAGCTTTTATATTTCATAGGACTTAGTGTCCTTAGCTTTTATATTTCATGGGACTCAGCGTTCTCAACTTTTATACTTCATAAGACTCAAAGTCCTTTGCATTTTGTTTCATGAGACTCAACGTCCCCTCCTTTTTTTAACTTTGATTGCTCTGCACAACAAGGAAATATAAGCCTTCGGGATTGACTGCGTGAACCATTGAAAGATGGAAATGGATATTTACTCCTTGGTATCTGACCAAGTGAAACTTTACTAATTTAAGATCATAGAGGGATGCCATAAGTCCATTGATCCCATTAAATCTTGATGATATGGTGTACCACCCCGTATGCATCTGGTGTATTAACAATTACTTGATCAGATTAACGTGGTCATTAATTTAAAAAAAACATATTTAAAACAATGGAAGCGTTTTTCCTTTCAAAACCATATTTCTTGATTCATTAGGTATGATACGTACTTCAGTTAAACATACAAATTTCAACACACTATAGCAAGCCTCATCGATCCAGAACAACATAAAGAACGGCAGATGCATCAATAATATCTCTACAGATATATCAGGAGAATAAACCACATGTCTCAATATGGTATAACATATATACATCATCTCAACCACCACTGTGGCAATACCAAAGAATAGGAATCCATTGTCATGTTCTCATAGATTACATCCTCCGAGAGGGCATACAAAACCAGCAATGTTTATACATCATAAACATAAACATGAACATCACATGTGTACACACACATCTTCCCTGAAGCAGGGGTACAAAATGTTAGTATATGGATGTCCTAGAGACAATCTTTTCATTAGATTAGGACATACATGTACTTTTCATATTGTCATGAATAAATTATAAGTGCTCTTTATCTTGTTTCATATTCTGTCTTGATATCATTATTAATATATGAGTAACTGGATAAAACCCTTGGAATAGATTAGGTATCTCTTGAGTATCAGTGATGGGATCATGATCAAGAGGATTCAAGGATACCAGATGTCTACTCCTAAATTTTAAAGTTCCTAGTCTAGAGACACTGAGAATGGAGATCAGTGAGACGATGGGGGATAAGCTTCATCGTCGAGAGGGAAACAGCCCGGATCACCATCTAAGGCCCCTAAATGACCGCTCAGTGATTTCGGGTAAGACTAGCACGACTTAACTACTTGTATGCAGATACAAGGTAAAGACCTCATGAGCTACAGACATGGAGATGTCTTAGCTAAAGTAGTTGATGGTCCTATAAGGGTATAGCTCGCACTGAACGGACCCACAAAGAGACTCTATGAGAAAATCTCACAGATAGTATCATTAGAGTAGTCTCTTATTATTTGGGTATGTCTTTCCTTAGACCAGAAGTTTTCACCTAGACTTTGTTCTAGAAGACATGCTTTGATTGTATACCTCGTCTGCCTGAAACATGGAGACACATAGGTATACCTTTGGGCATGTCCTGAAAGAACACGAGTCTAGGGTGACTAGCTGAAGGAATTCATCAAATCTCTATGAGAGATTAGGTTATCTGTAAACTGGAGAAATCGGGATAACATTTATGGGACTCGGGAATCTATGCATAGTAAAAGAAATCATGAGATGATTTGCCTTTAGAGTCAGTAAAATTGGAGACTCCCTATTTCATATTAAAGCTTACCCTAGACCGCAAGGATTGATACGTTTCCTTACCCTAGGTTTTATGGGAAGGTAACCGAGACGAAAGGAAATACATATGGAAACCAAATATATTTAATAGGATGATCTTGTCATTTACCTAACTAGTTCTGGGGCAACAAAGCATTGCTAATGCTCTGTGTTGTCATTAAATGAGTAGTGGCCTTGTTGGGCACAAACTCATTTTTGTTAGTAGCTATGTTGGACATAATGGGTCACACACTAACACTTTATTGTCATGACATTATAGCATTAAAGGTTTTGGGCCTAATAATGGTTGTTGGCCCAAGAAAGAGTTTGGATACTTATCTTAAAGAGAGAGGGGCGCATGAATGGAGTTAATGGGCTTGGATAGTCCAAGACATTATTAATTAATTTAAATAGTTAAATTAATTATCTAATATTTAAATATGATAATTTAAATTTTGAATTTAAATATTTGAATTTAAATATAAATTAACTATAGTAGTTAGTTTCATATCAAAAGGAGAAGATAAGAGCTAGATTTGAATTTGAATTCAACTAGCATCTTATCATGATCATGTCCTAGATTTTAGGAAGAAGTTTGAGGGCTGATTATGGGCTTACATACGGCTGATATATGATTATCATTTGGCAAAAATAAATCCCAAGTAATTGACTTGGTCTTAGGAGGATAAGATAGGAGGTTGTTGGCAATTTTTGAAATGCAACAACTCTATCTTTTCTTCACGTGTGGGATGCTTCATAATCAGAAATTTTGGTTAAAAAAGTCTGACTCAAACTCTTTTATAATATGTGCTATTATGATCATAGTTCTCTAATAGTTTTTAAAGAAAAAACCCTATCTAATTTCCTATATTTTCACGTGCCCCTTTGTGTGAGTTTTGACGGAAAATTCAGCCACCAATATCATCTATTGGTGGCCTCTTAGATAAGTAAAAACACTTTAAAACCTAACCTTCTTCCTCTCCATTGGTGTGCCTAGCCTGCCTCCTTTGGTGTTTGTTGGCAGCCTTCAAGAAGTGTTCTTAAGTCTTGACAAGAAGTGGTGTGGATTAACATTAGAGGGCTTGTATCTTCAAGCCTATCCTTGATCATCAAATTTCGAATATAAACAAGGTAACATCTATGTCCTAAAGAATGATTCTTATGTGGTATGTGTGTTTCCGCTTGAAAAATTTTGTTTTTCTCACATGCCTTCGGGCTTCAAGGTCCTTTCTTTCACAAAATACATCAACATAACAAATGAACCACCATGCTCTCAAAATGCTGCCAAGCAGCTACACAGGAATTGTCTCTACTGGGGCCTTCCGCCCTGAGACCTATCATCTCTGCCAGATGAATCACCTGCAAAAACATAATCCCCACACGGGATGAGATACACATCTCAGTAAGCTTAGGGCTCTTAGAGGCTTCTCCTCCTCCCTGGCTCACTTCCATGACACACAACATCAAAGGCATCACAATCACTAGGCCTCCCAGCCCTCACAACAATACATAGCCATCATCTAGCTCTAATGTATATCTGCGGTACTATGCCCACCACAAAATGCATCATCATTAGCATCTGGGACTCTCAGTCCCCAGCGTGAGACCGATACTCACACCCGTGCCATCCCATCGGGAGCTACCCCTTTACACATGGATGCACGTATATGGCACCTCTAAGAATAGGCTTCAACCACGATGGGACCACATATCTCTTGGTCTTAAGGGATCATCATCACCCTTTACGTGAGCAAACCAAACTAGGAGTTGCGCTCTACTCCTAGGGAGGTCCATATCTATGTAACTGGCCAGAAGATCTATTCAACAGATAACCATCCACACAAAGCATAGAATCATACATACATATTATCATGAGAAAATTGTAACAACCAATTCAATGCAAATGCATCATGTATGCAACCATCACTCCCTCGAAGTATGGTGGAAACAAAGGCAGCAAGAAACATTCCCCAAGAGTGAAGAACTTACCTGGCAAAGCCGTGCTCTGCAGTTCAACCCCAAAACCATGGTCTACGCCACTGACACCCTCGGTGTCACGCCCTATACAAAGGTACACAGGCACAATCAATATTCAACCCAACCATACAAGGCATAAGCAAAATAACAACGGTTCTCAACCGTTAAAATGAAAGGAAACATCATTCCTCTCCATCTAAACCTCTATCTTAAGGTTATCTGAACTAACCAATTCAATAGACCACTCACAGACCCTCAGCAGTCTATCTCGGCCTAACCAAGGCATTAGAGTCTTCCCAAGACTCAGTATAAGTCAATACAAAGAGCTCAATACTCTATACAGGCCAACACTCAACGATTAACAACATGGCTAAAACGGTTACTTCAACACAAATTCACCGTTTATATAGCCTCTCAAGCACATAAAGAACAAGTATCAAGGCTTATGCATGTTCTACAATCATCAATTAACCAACATTCTTCCTATACATGCATTTCTTAGAGCCAAAACCAAAGTCCATGAAATCAATATTTCAAAGCTAATTCCTTCATCACAACAACTTTCTAAGCATACTTTTCTAAAGGACCAAGCCTAATTCCAACTCTAACTCAAATGGGTTACTATTCACCTCAAGAACGAAATTACAAATCAAACAGTAAAACTCGAGTTTCTTACCTCTAAAACGACAAGGAAGGCTAGTGGACGACCTTTCCAAGCTTGGGTGTCCGTGAATCGCCTTCTTTCCCTACCAAACTCAAGGTTTGTAAAGTTTTCTAGAGAAAGGGATCTCTCCGTTTGAAGGTTTTAGGAAAAAGAAATGAAGGATTCTAGCTCATAGGGTGATTCCCTACAAGTTTCATTTTGAAAGGGAAGTGTTTTGGTCAAATAATGAGTGATATGGAGCTTTCCAAGCTCAACAATGGCGGAACAGGGCCAGAGGAAGAAGAAAAGGGTTTTTTGCACTCAAGATCGCGTGAACGACCTTTTATAGTGGCGTTGTCAGAGGTCCTGCGCTAATGGCGCCACTCCGGCGCTACCGGCGCCACATTCCAGAGAAAATTGGCTTCCTGGAGCACTTCTAGCGCTACCAGCGCCACTCTAGCCCTACTGGCGCCAACTTCCAGTGCATCTGGCGCTGATGGCGCTAGATTCCAGTGAGAAATGGTCTTTTGCTGCAATCTCACGCTATTAGCGCCAGACTTTAGCCGTTGCTAAATTCATTGCTAATTTCGTCGCTAATTCCGTCACTAATGCTTTTGCGACAGAATATTATAAATTTAAACTTCTCTTTCTTTCTTTCTTTTTATTTATTTAGCCTTGGTTATTATATATGGGCTGATCCCGAAAGGATTTATGCAACAAAGACCACCTTGGATTTGAAAGGAACCCTAGGAACTCTGCATGAGCGTCTGACGTTGAATGGACCCCAATTGCCTTCAGGCATCTTCCATGAGTTTCTCAAATGTGCAAGTGTGAATATCAAGATTCTTTTTCTTTTTTTTTTTCTTTTTACAATCATAGGCGTGTGTGTAGTTTATTTCAGAATCCAAATTGAATATTCTTTCCTTGATCCACATAGGCTTTATTGGGCTTATAACGTGGTCAGGGGTTAAGAGGGCTATGAAAGAAAGGTCATAAAGGCTCAAAGAGTGTTTAAGGGTTATATAAAGTAAGAACCTTGAGCGCTTTGGTTGTACTTTTATTCATTTAATCTTTTTGGGTTGGGTTTACTCCATTTGGCTTATGCACTGACAATCATTGCACTGTTGTACCTTCCTTGTGAAATTTAAAGAACTTTTGTCTCTTTTTGTTTTGCTTGCCTTTGGCAGATTTGCTTTGTTTAACATCATTTAGGGCCCAACCTTGAGCTTAGTAAACCTTATGCATATGTTGCTTGTATTGCTCTTCCTACCAATTTGGCGGTGGTTCCTACTTTGGGTTTTTTTTTATATAAAAAAAAACAACTATTCTTTTGGTTCGGAGTGGGTAACAAAGGATAAATTAGTGTTTGGGATGAAGAAACATGGCCATGTGTCATTTCAAATCTTGACTGGAGACTTTTATAGTTTGAATTTTGGGACAGAACCTCTGATAAACAAATGCTTGTGATTGTTTTCTTTATCTTCTTTCTCTTTTTTCATCATTTTTTTTTACATATATACCCTAAATTTTGCTTAGTCCACTCTTTTGGGTTTTCAACCTATCGGGTATGAACTTCTTATTTGCCCCTAGGTTTGCTTGGAGCCCGTGCGTGGTGTCTGTCATTGCCCTGGTGTAGGGTTTGGAGGTATCTATTGTTAGGGGTGTTCGCGGGTCGGTTTGGATCAGTTTTGGCCAAATTTAGGACCCAACCCAATCAAATTTGATCCATTCGGTTTGGTTTGATTTTCAGAAGAAAAAAAATTGAAACCCAACCCGTTCATGAACGCTTCAGTTCGGTTCGATTCAATGGGTTACCCATTTAAATTTTTTTCCTTACAATTACTATTTTATATCATTATTCTTTCAAATATCCAATACAATTAACACAATATTATCAAATGTATGAAAGTAGTAAAATTGATTCATTTAATACCATCAATATAATATTCTAAAATAGACTTATAATATAAATTAAAATAAGATTTTCAAACAAGATTTACTATAATAGTCTGAATCACAACTATTTCTTACAAACTAAGCTTTGTTATAACCAAATTTGTTGCAGCCAGATATGCTGAAACAAACAAATGAACAAAATATGATTCATTAATATTATAAACATGATAAACAAAATATGAAAAAAGGTGAAACAAATAACAATATACTTGATTCATTTTTAATTTATACATTTTTTTCCCTTTAAATCACTACTAAATCCTGGAATATAAGCTGCAGATTCAAAGAATAGCCAAGCATTAAATGTCACGTGTGAAAGGATATGAAGGGATAATGATTTCTGTTGACACTAAACAGCTTACATCTATTTAATTTAAGAGTAATACAACAAGAAATTTTATTAAAAGTGAAGAGCTAAGCTTAATATTATTTATTTTAAAAAACCAAAATTCAAGTATACTATTTATCTATTAAAAATTTGTTGTGTTATTGTCTAAAATTATTCATAATTCTGTCCAAATTTAGGAACAAATAAAATGTTGTTTCTATTAATTTTTTTGCAAAAGAAACAAATTAATTGGGCCATATGCTAAACTATGGGGAGAAAGGAGACAATTTTAATTTAAAAGATTGTAAGCACCTACAGTGCTTCGTTGTGTCTAAGATAATGAAAAAGGATAAATCTAAAACTTAATCCCTTCAATCACATTGAAAAAAATTCTGGAAGCTATAGCTATTTACTAAAAGGTGGAAATTTTACGACCAGGAAACTTAATAAGAGTTGCTTAATACATCAAATAAAAAGTTAAATATGATAATTATTTGAGATAATTTTTTTTAAATACAATACTTATTTTAACACGAAGGAAGTATTATTTACTTTTTTTTGGGTCAATGGCTCCATCCTTTACTACTTAAATGAACATTAAATATATCAGAAATGATAAACAGTGTCCACACCATTTTTTAATTTGTATTTGTGTTCGTTTCAAACTCAAGGGTCAAACTCAAACCTATGAACATCTAAGCGAATAAGGACTCTTCAACGTAAATGATATATAATTAGACAATAAATTACTTTTTTTCCAAGTTGATGCTTATTGTCATAAGTTTTGACCTGGTCGATTTTCTCCTCCAATTCTTTCTGTAGTTGTTCGTTAGTAACTTTCGTTCTTGTGTTCGTGACGTGCTTAGAGAAGGAGTTGGTGCTGTGATGCAGAAGCGCAGAGAAGGAGATGAGATGAGAGGGTAATAGAAGCGCAGAGAAGGATGAAAGGGTAACAAAAGCGCAGAGAAGAAAAAGAAACCTAAACCCAAAGATAAGATAAGATGAGTTGATTATGGGCTAGCCTTCATTCGGCCTACACATTTACAATACCACACCTTTTTTTAATGTAAAATTATTTTTTAAATTTTAATTTTTAATATATATATATAATAAAATTTATATTATTATTACGGGTTCACGGATCGGGTCAACGGATTTATAAATCTAAACCCATGACCCAACTCACACATGAACGGTTTTGATCGGTTCAGTTCGGTTTTGACCCAAATACATAAATGACCCAACCCAAACTGTTCGGATCAGTTTGGGTTCACAGATGACCCCGTACCCATGAACACCCATATCTGTTGTTGTCGTCTGTCATGCCTGTGTGCAAAAAGAAATGAAAAGAAAGGAAGAAATGAATGAAAAGAAAAAATGGAAGAAGCTGTGCAGGTTCTCGAAAGAGAATTTCAAGGGTGGGAAATATTTAAAAGATTTTCAATTGATAGATTAAGTGAAATGACTCTCACTATTCACAAAACTTATAAAAACAAGATGAGGTCACAGACAAAGGCAACTCTTCACCATCCATGTTTGTGAGTATCAGTGCTCCACCTGAGAAAACCTTCTTCACCATATAGCACTCACAGAAGAACTCCCATGGTTTGCGAGTGGGTTAGCTTGCACATTGGGATTGTCTTCTTGAAATTTTAGCCAATGCATTAATCAAACTTGGCACCTTATGTTTCAGAGACATACAATGCTCAGCGGAATGCCCCGGGACTCCACCATGATAAGCACATGTCACATTCGGGTTATACCCTCGAGAGAATGGAGGTTGAGGAATCTTTGCTGGGTTTATTGCTACCATTGCATTGTTGAGCAGATATGGGAGTAAGTCAGCATATGATATTGGGATTGGGGTGAATTCTACTGGCTTCCTTTCTGGGAAATTCCTTCTCTAGTTGGTGTTTTGGATGGTATTAGTGGTGGTATTTGGTCTTGTGATAAGTGCCCTATTATAAAACAATTGAAACTTACAATACGACACTTATTTTTTGATCTTAGTAAAAATTTCTTATAAACTTACCCTAAACCTAGTCAATTTGAATATAATACTTTTGTAAATATTGTTTTTTAATTTTGGAGAGATTTGTCCAATCAGGTGTTGTATTTGATAGGTTCCGATGACATCCGAAGCTTCCGAAGCATCAAAGCAAGCAAAAGGGCATATGGATCAAAATTGGGGGTGTCAGAAGCAATAAGGCTCAGGCCCAAGACCTTTTTTCATCACTAAGCTTTTAACTAGCCCAGGCGAGCCTCCATAGGCCAAATGACTCACCCAGGTGAGCTGCAAGTTCCAAGGTGATAAATATTAGCTTGCCCAGGCGAGCAAACTTAGGCAAAACCACTCGCCTAGGCGAGTGGAAGCAGGCAGGAGGCCAAAACCTATAAATAGACATGCAAGGCTTGGAGCATTCAATCCAATTTCGAAAATTCTCCTCCCTAGAGAGTTTAGGTAGCTTAGGATCATTATATTTAGCTTAGGGAGAGTGAGAGAAGTGAGAATTAGTGTGGAGACTCTGCCGGAAAGAAACAGTGATGGTTTTCTTCATCGATTCTTCCATTAAGGAGGTGTTCTCCGCAATGGTTGGCAAACTTCTCTTAAGGATTGGATGTAATCTTCTTACCCCTATGCATCTCTTTCAATATTTATTTATGCATGAATCGTTTCTATTCCTTATTGGTAATTTCATTTTGTCCTTAATGCTTGATTCTACTTGATCACTAGTTTCATGAATTTAATCTTAAATGAGACTGGAAAGTAATCTTAGGATTTGAACTGAATGATTTTACTCATTACGTTACGTTGCTAGGAATAGGGCATAACGTTTTGATTGCAAATAGCACGCGATTACGAGTATAATGTTGGGGTATTTACTTCATATGCGAGGAATCGATATTCGGTAGATATCCTTAGGATTCTCGAATGTGAGGAATCGATTCGGGGTGAAATAATGTGTGCATCAATAAGGATAGAAAATGATTTATACATGGTAAAGTTAATTGAATATTAAAGGTATGAATGATGAAACCCAATCCCACTTTCTCATAAATATATTTCATTTTACTAGTTTTGAAATTTTTCGTTACTTTCATCAAATGAAATTCCGCTCATCCTTATTGTACATAACTATTGAACTATTAAATTGCACTTGGATAAACTGATTAGCTCAAGTCCCTGTGGAGACAAACTTTAATAAATTTTGTAACTTACAACGATAAATTGGTACGCTTGCCAAGAGTCTTAACATCTAGGCGGTGCAGTGGGTGGATTTTGTGGTTGATTGGGTGTTCTTGGTGTAAGATTGGGCCTTGAAGCCCAAAGGCATGTGAGAAGAAAAACAAAAATTTTCAAAGCGGAAACACACATACCATTCAAGAATCATTCTTTAGGACATAGATGTTACCTTGTTTATATTCGAAATTGATGATCAAGAATAGGCTTGAAGATACAAGCCCTCTAATGTTGATCCACACCACTTCTTGTCAAGACTCA
>PYAF01003181.1:49328-59684 GCA_007407185.1 Glycine tomentella
TTATAGGTCCACCCACGACTTTAGCTAAGACATCTCCATGTCTGTAGCTCATGAGGTCTTTACCTTGTATCTGCATACAAGTAGATAAGCCGTGCTAGTCTTACCCGAGATCGCTGATCCCCATTCTCAGTGTCTCTAGACTAGGAACTTAAATTTAGGAGTAGACATCTGGTATCCATGAATCCTCATGATCGTGATCTCATCACTGATATTCAAGAGATACCTATTCTATTCCAAGGGTTTTATCCAGTTACTCATATATAATAATAATATCGAGACAACATATGAAACAAGATAAAGAGTGCTTATAATTTATTCATGACAACATTGAAAAGTACACGTACGTCCTAATCTAATGAAAAGATTGTCTCTAGGACATCCATATACTAACACTTGGTTGATAGGGTGGTGGATAGTGGGCAGGAATGATATTAGCTAAGTAGTGATATTGCTGGGGAGGATATTGGTACAGTGGATTATAAAGGGCTTGTGGAAAGTTTGGCCATGTGAGAACAACAGTTACAATATGAGCTTCTCCCTCCTTCTTCCTTTCGCCACTCATTTCGTGTCCCTTATTACTAGGGTTCGCAGAAGCAACATGATTAAAATTTCTTTCCTCCGACTTACTTCAATTCTTTCACTAGCAAACACTAGATCTGCAAAACTTAAAGGCATGTAACCTACCATCTTCTCGTAATAGAACACTGGAAATGTGTCCATTATCATGGTTATCATCTCTCTCTGCCATGGGGGGTACTACTTGAGTTGCCAAGTCTCTCCACCTTTGAGCGTATTCTTTGAATGATTCATTATCTCTCTTGCACATGTTTTGTAGCTGTATTCTATCTGTAGCCATGTAAGAATTGTATTGATACTGCCTAATGAAGGCATCTATTAGATCCTTCCAGGAGCGGACTTGAGAGGGTTTCATGTTAGTATACCAAATAATAGCTGCCCCAGTCAAGCTTTCCTGAAAGAAATGCATCAACAGCTTTTCATCCTTCACATATGCCCCCATCTTCCTACAATACATCTTCATGTGGTTCTTGGGCAAGTGATCCCCTTGTATTTATCAAAGTCTGGCACCCTAAACTTCTGAGGAATGACCACATTAGTTACCAAGCACAATTTTGACATGTCAACAAAGCCATAGTTTCCTCCTCCTTCAACAACCCTCAACCTCTCTTCTATATGAACAATTTTTTCCGTATCAACTACAACAGGAAGCCCTCATCCAATCACAAAATGTAAGGGTTGTAATGGTGATCGATACTGAGGAGCCCCCAGAGCATTTGGAACGGGGACACCAGAAAGTGTATGGCCTTCACTAGTATATCCCAGATAAATCCCGAAATCAAGCGGAGTGTGGTCTTGGGGAGTTGCATGTGTTTCTTCCATGACTTGAGGATCATGGGCATGAGCATGATCGGGTTGGGGTTGTCGATTCTCACTGAGTACGGGTGAAGAACTACAAATATTCTCACCAGGAGCATATACAACAAAAGGTGGTGTATAATTAAGAGGCAAATCATATGGTGGAAAACAAGACTTGTTTTGGACCGGGACATGATGAGTCCCACATGCATTTGTCGCTACCTCACCTCCTTGACCTACTACACCTGAGACTAGACATCTCTCTTGATTGGAACTGGGCAGGTGAATAGGGTCCCTTACTGCAACAGTATTGGTAGGAACAATGGTGGCAACATTGTCCTCCATCATTTTCTTTATGCTTATCATTGCTTCCATCATCGTTGTCATTTGCTCTTTCATAGCCTCCATGTCGGCCTTCATCTTCTCTTGTACTTGTTCTATATCACTCATTATCTTAGTCTAGCACGCATCTGGTATGGGTGTCGTGAAGCACAGTCTTTCTTTCTTAGCACAATGATTACTTTATTCTGATTTCAATGAAAGAATATAATAAGTAATGCATAACAATGAGACAAAACAAAAAACATGAATGCATGTAAATGATAAGTTGTTGAAGTATTACGAATTATATACAAAACACTCAATAAAACATAGGGTCGAATTAACTCAAATCTTCATGAAAACAAAATTGTTCATTACATGTTATTTGAGTCAAAGTACAACTTGAAATAAAACACGGGCACATCACCATTTCTTAATTATTTAAGTCATTAGCTTAATCATGTGCTTGCAGTAGTCAAAGAGGCTATGAAAACCTGATGTATCCACTGCCCCAACTTTCGCAAGCTGGCTACTTCCAAACTTTTTACCTTGACTTGATAAAACATTTTCTTAAAAGACTGCATTTGGTTCGACCATATGTTCCTAGGAATGGAAATTTTGATCGTCAATACTTCAACAACCTATCATAGAGGAGATATGATGAATGAATGGGACATACATATGTTATGCATGAGAGATGTATTTATGAGATTGACGCAAGTCGCCTGAAAGATCATATTTTCTTGTTGTCAAACACATCGGGTACCATGTTCATGTGATCTTCGACCACTTTCAGAAAAAAGAGTATATAACCCTGACATGGTTTGTTTATGGATATGACCATGATACCCAACACACACAACCGAGAACATGGTGCAACCTTTCGCGCTTCATTGTGACTTTTGGCAACACAGAGGAGAATGCAAGGTAAGAGGAAATATATGTTAGAATCATGCATGGCATGCGAATGATGACGACAAGATGTATGTAATTGTTGGGACAAGCAACATGCTATATGAATATGTATGAAAATGCAATGACTAATGCGATGCATGAATGTGACAAATGATGAATGCAAAAATGATGTCCATCGTGATGCTATAAAAAAGACGCATGATGTGATTAAGGAAACAAGGTGGGGTGAGTATGCTCCGTGTCCTTAATTTAGGAACCTAACAGAAAGGGTCTAAAACTTCATTATTCAGTGACAACTTCCAAGGGTAGTTTCATGTAATCTCACAAACCTCTAAAGATATCATCCTCTTATGTAATGACAATGCGGCGATAAGGACTACTAGTGGCAATGCATCACAAAAGAGGAAAACTCTAGATGAGGCTTCACTGTCATCAAGCGAGTCGGAGACCCAGCATAACCACAGATCGACCTTTACTCCCTATGGCTCACACGGACCCGGGTATAGGGCCCAATATCTCAAAGTGTGTGCAAAAAGTGTAGGTACAACAAGTATAACACATGCGTCTACCTTATAATTCAATGACTCAATTTATTTCTAACCACAAAGGTGTAATAACATAGCAAATGATATATATACAAGCATGAGCGAGACAAATAATAAAAACAAGATCGAAGCAAAACCAGGAAAAGAACGGTAGCTGATTAAAACGATAACAAACGGGAGCACAACGAAAAGAAAAGAAAAAAGGAAAAATAAATAACTCAAAAATCATGATAAAATTGCACACTTGATCAAATGGCTTAACTCTCTAACCAGTCCCCAGTGGAGTCGCCATCTATCGCAACCTATCTGGTCACGACGGGAAGACGATAAAGAAAGAAGATAAAGATAGAGTCTTCCTAAAAAGGAAAACTTGAGGGGAGTCACCACCAACGTTTATTTAAGGAAAACGTCGGAAAAACCAAAAGAGATAAAGCATGGTCTACGATTTTAGAGAAAAAGAGTTTAGGAGTCATTTACGCAGGGGAAGGTGTTAGCACCCCACACGTCCATCACAAAACCTATAATCGAGTGTGTTAAAAATAAAGTGACTTTTTAATTATATGTCTTTCCTTAAGAACATAACTTATGTTTGTTTTATTTTTGTTTATTTAGAAAATAAAATCAAACTTATATTTTAGAAAAGAGAGGATTTTATATTTTTTTTTTGTTTTTTAGGTTGACAAGGGGTTTGCCTTCGCTCCCATGTCTCCCCAAGTGCAATGAGGAAATCAGACTTACGTAGTTTTTTTTTTAAAACAACTTGTGCATTGAATTGATTTCATCTTTTTTTTGAAAGATTTGTTTCAATTGTGTGAAAAAGAGTCGTTAAGGCGTTGACCTTGAAACGACGTTGAATTTGAAAAAAAAAGGGGGGGAGAATCGCTTAAGGCATTGGACCTTGAAGCAATCTCGAGTAAATGGGCAGGCCCAACACTTAAGGGTGTGCAGTTATGAAAAAGGGGATGTAAATAGCTTTGCATGTTTTGTTTCAAAATGGATCAGGCCCACAGTTGAGGATGAGCAGTTATGAAAAGGGGGTGTAAATAGAATTTCATGTTTGTTTGAAAGTGGGCCAAGCCCAACAGCTAAGGGATGTGCAATTATGAAATTGGAGGTGTAGATAGCATTATGTTTTTGGTTTCAAATTGGGCCAAGCACAGTAGATAAGATGTTGTAGTTATGAAAATAAAGGTGTAAAAAGCATTATGTGTTTGGTTTCAAAATGGGCTAGGCCCAGCAGATAAGATGGTGCAGTTATGAAAATGGAGGTGTAAAAAAATTACATTTTTAGTTTTAGAGTGTGCCAAGCCCAATTGGTAAAGGGGGTGTACTTATTAAACTCGGGCATGCAAAAAGTAATTTTTTCAATTTTTTTAGGATTGGATCGGGTCAGAATGACCCGGCCCAACCCGTATTTCACTGCTTGGGATAGTAGCTAGCAGCAAAGCTGCGTGAAAAATAACCTTGAGCTTTTATGGTGGTTTCGTGGTCTCCTTCCACCACCGTTGAGAGGCTTGGCGGTGGAGGCCGCTGCGGGGAGGGTGGCGTATGGTTGTGAAGGCACCTGGTAGTGATTCACAGTGGTTCATGGTGGTGGTTAATCTTTAAAAAATGAAAACTCCATGAGGAAGAAGGTAAGCGTACGCGGTGGAAGCATGGCCCCGTGCCACTACCGGCAAGGGGGCCTGGTGGCGCGAGGCTGCCGCGAGGGTGGCGCACGGTGGCGGTGCAGAGGCGGTGGCGGTGAGTGCAGTGGTGAAAAATGAAAATAAAAAAGGAGGTTAAGAGAGGGAAGGGAAGAGAGGGAGAGAGAGAAGAGAGGGAAAAAATGAAGGATACCTCAGAGACCCTTCTCCTTCCCTCAACAGCACCGCCAAGTGTCACACTCTGATTGGTGTGTTTTCTGTCTCTGGGATCCGTGCCTCCACTCTTGCAATTAATTTTTTTTCTCTTCTATTGCATCTTTTGCTTTTATTTGTTGCTTTTCTTAACCTAATGGGCCTTGTGGCCTTTTTTCTCTTTCTTTTTACTCTTCTTTGCGTTTTTTTTTTCTCTTTTTGTTATCTTCTTCTCTTTTTTTTTACTACTCTTTATTATTATTATTATTTTTACTGTTATATATATATATATATATATATTATTTTTTATTTGTTATCTTTTTTTTCATTGTACCCAGACAGAATTAGGGTATGACATGCTGGAGGCAAGTATATTTTCTTACCATCAAAACTTGGATGTAACTGGTCACGTATAACCATCTCAGCTAGATCTTGATGAGTATCCAAACCATCTTTTGTCTTGCCTTGAATGTTAAGAAGCGTCCCAATGACACTGCCTTACACATTTTTCTCCACATGCATAAAATTGATATAGTGTCTAACATCTAGATCGGACCAGTACGCAAGATCAAACAATATCGACCCCTTTTTCCATGTGCAAGTTTTAGTTTTTAACTTCTTTTGGGTCTTTCCAAATGTAGTATTGGTGTCCTCAACCCGTCCACGAACCTGCTAACTAGTTAACGGTATTGGCATATTTTCATGCTCTTGACTTCCATTAAAAGCTTTTTTCAATGGCCGATAAGGGTGATAAGGTTTTAGAAAATGTCGATGGTGAGTTTTAACTATTTTTCTTACATGTTTAATTGCTCGTGTCTCGTTCACAGATAGGGCATGCACGATAGCCCTTAACACGACATCCACTCAAATTCCCGTATGCTGGAAAATCATTAATGATACAAAATAGCATTGCACGCAACTTAAATGTCTCATTTCGATACCCATAAAACACGATAACCCTCTTAACCTCCTCGTCCCACCAGTTTGTCAAGTCTTTAATCAAAGGACTGAGATAAACATCGATGTAATTTCCTGTCTGTCTTGGGCCCGATATCATCATAGACAACATCATGTATTTTTGTTTCATACACAACCAAGGAGGTGTAAGTTAGTGCCTTAAAGCCCGAAGGCATGTGAGAAAAACAAAATTTTTCAAGCGGAAACACACATACCACACAAGAATCATTTTTTAGGACATAGATGTTACCTTGTTTATATTCAAAATTTGATGACCAAGGATAGGCTTGAAGATACAAGCCCTCTAATGTTGACCCACACCACTTCTTGTCAAGACTCAAGAACATTTCTTGAAGGCTACCAACAAACACCAAAGGAGGCAGGCTAGGCACACCAACAAAGAGGAAGAAGGTTAGGTTTTAAAGTGTTTTTACTTATCTAAGAGGCTCACCAATAGATGATATTGGTGGATGAATTTTCCGCCAAAACTCACACAAAGGGGCACGTGAAAATAGAGGAAAGTAGATAGGGTTTTTCCTCTAAAAATTGTTAGAGAATTATAATCACAATAGCACACTTTATAGAAGTGTTTGAGTCAGATTTTTAACCAAAAATTCTGATCATGAAGCATCCACACGTGAAGAAAAGATAGAGTTGTTGCATTTCAAAAATTGCCAACAACCTCCTATCTTATCCTCCAAAGACCAAGTCAATTACTTGAGATTTATTTTTTGCCAAATGATAATCATATATCAGCCGTATGTAAGCCCATAATCAGCCCTCAAACTTCTTCCTAAAATCTAGGAAATGATCATGATAAGATGCTAGTTGAATTCAATTTCAAATCTAGCCCTTATCTTCTCCTTTTGATGTGAAACTAACTACTATAGTTAATTCTTATTTAAATTCAAATATTTAAATTATCAAATTTAAATATTAGATAATTAATTTAACTATTTAAATTAATTAATAATGTCTTGAACTATCCAAACCCATTAACTCCATTCATGAGCCCCTCTCTTTTTAAGATAAGCATCCAAACTCTTTCTTGGGCCAACAACCATTATTAGGCCCAAAACCTTTAATGCTATAACGTCATGACAATAAAAGTGTTAGTGTGTGACCCATTAGGTCCAACATAGCTACTGACATAAATGAGTTTGGGCTCAACAAGGCCACTACTCATTTAATGACAACACAGAGCACTAGCAATGCTTTGTTGCCCCAGAACTAGTTAGGTAAATGACAAGATCATCCTATTAAATCTATTTGGTTTCCGTATGTATTTCCTTTCGTCTCGGTTACCTTCCCATAAAACCTAGGGTAAGGAAACGTGTCAGCCCTTGCGGTCTAGGGTAAGCTTTAATATGAAATAAGGAGTCTCCAATTTTACTGACTCTAAAGGCAAATCATCTCATGATTTCTTTTACTATGCATAGATTCCCGAGTTCCGTAAGTGTCATCCCGATTTCTTCGATTTACAGATAACCTAATCTCTCACAGAGATTTGACGAATTCCTTCAACTAGTCACCCTAGACTTGTGTTCTTTCAGGACATGCCCAAAGGTATACCTATGTGTCTCCATGTTTCAGGCAGACGAGGTATACAATCAAAGCATGTCTTCTAGAACACAGTCTAGGTGAAAACTTCTGGTCTAAGGAAAGACACACCCAAATAATAAAAGACTACTCTAATGATACTATCTGTGAGATTTCCTCATAGAGTCTCTTGGTGGGTCCGTTCAGTGCGAGCTATACCCTTATAGGTCCACCCACGACTTTAGCTAAGACATCTCCATGTCTACAGCTCATGAGGTCTTTACCTTGTATCTACATACAAGTAGTTAAGCCGTGCTAGTCTTACCCGAAATCACTGATCCCCATTCTCAGTGTCTCTAGACTAGGAACTTAAAATTTAAGAGTAGACATCTGGTATCCTTGAATCCTCATGATCATGATCCCATCACTGATACTAAGAGATACCTATTCTATTCCAAGGGTTTTATCCAGTTACTCATATATTAATGATGATATCGAGACAGAATATGAAACAAGATAATAGCGCTTATAATTTATTCATGACAATATGAAAAGTGCATGAACGTCCTAATCTAATGAAACGATTGTTTCTAGGACATCCATATACTAACAGGAGGCAAGTTGTAAATGAGTAGCAAAATAAGCCACAAACTTCTATAGGGATTCATTCCATCATTGGCAAGTCCAACCTAAGCTTTCTTGCCTCGTTGCCGAAATCTGGATACAAACGATTAATCTTCTTCCATTGGGAGGAATCAGATGGATGGTGGAGCATTCAATCAAAGTTTCTCCTATCTGCATGCCATGTAAGGTCTTTTGTGTCATCTCCATTAGCAAACAGATGCTTAAACCTTGGAATGATAAAAAGATACCACAACACCTTCACTGGGGGCCTTTCTTTGTGCTTTCATCATTGCTACAGTCATCATCGTCCTTCACTTTGTACCGTGATATCCTACACCAGGGGCATTTATACATTTCTTCAAATTCATTTCTGTACAATATGCAATCGTTAGGGCAGGCATGAATTTTCTGATACTCCATACCCATCGAACACAATATCTTCTTTGCTTTATAGTAACTTTTTGGCAACGAGTTTTCATCTGGAAGCATATCCTAAACTGCCTGAAGCAATGAAGTGAAGCTTTTGTCACTCCACCCATATCTGGACTTAACATTAACCAGAGTTAACACCACTAGCAATAGTGTTATAGACTTCTTACACCCCAAATACAAAGGCTTCTTCTAATCACGTTCCAATATATCATACATAGGGCTATGTACTTGCTAAAAATACTCTTGTCCGAGATCACGAATCATATCCTCTAATCGATCTCCCATTTATACATCAAGTGGTTGATAAGTGCCCTATTTTAGAATAATTCAAACTAACAATACGACACTTATCTTTTGATCTTAGTAAATTTGCTTATAAACTTACCCTAAACCTAGTCAATTTGAATTTAGTACTTCTGTAAATGTTGTTTTTCATATTTTGAAAGATTATTCCAATCACATGTTGTATTTTGATAGGTTCTGATGACTTCCGAAGAATCAAAACAAGATAAAAGAATATAAAAATCAAAATGGGGGGTGTCAGAAGCAATAAGGCCCAGGCCCAAGACCTTTCTTCATCACTAAGTGTTTAACTCACCCAGGTAAGCATCCATAGGCTAAATCACTCACCCAGGCGAGGTGCAAGTTCAAAGATGATAAGCCAAACACAGGCAAAATCACTGGCCTGGGCGAGTGGACTGAAGCAGGTGCCCAAAAACTATAAATAGCCATGCAATGGTGAAGGCTTGGCATCCCATTTTCGTTTTCCTTCTTCCTTTAACGAATTTCTGAGCTTTTGTGTGTGAAATAGCTTAGGTTAAGTGTTAGGGAGAGTAAGAGAAGTGAGAATTAGTGTGGAGACTCTGTCGAAAAGAAGCGGTGATGGTTTCCTTCATCAATTCTTTCCTTAAGGAGGTGCTCTCCGCAATGGTTGGATAGCTTCTCATAAGGATTGGATGTAATCTTCTTACCCCTATGTCTCTCTTTTAATATTTATTTATGCGTGAATCTTTTCTATTCCTTATTGGTAATTTCATCCAGTCCTTAATGCTTGATTCTACTTTGATCACTAGTTTCATGAATTTAATCTTAAGTGAGACTGGAAATATAATAACCTAGGTTTTTGCAAAAAAAAAAAAAAAAATCCCATGCTAACAGCGTGGGAACGGCGCGGTTAGCGTGGGATGTGGCGCCAGTAGCATGGGATATGGCGCCAGTAGCGTGAAATTGCACCAGAAGGTCATTTCTTGCGGCCTGATGGCGCGGATAGCGTCAGTTTGGCGCGATTAGCGCCACATACGCGCCCAGTTGGCGCGGTTAGCGCTGTAGTGGCGCGATTAGCGCCATAAATGCCCAGGAAGCTTTTAGTTGCGATAATTTGGCGCGAATAGCGCCATACATGGCGCGGTTAGCGCGGAAGCGTCGGCAGAACCAGTATTTGAAGGCCATTTTACGAAATTTTGGCCCAAAACTCATGGGTTCTTCTTCCCCCACGTCCCAAATCTCCATTAGAGCTGTTCCAAGCTTTCTAGGACCTTAGAGGTGAGCCTAAACGCTTTCCTGTGACCTAGAAACTTGTGTTAACCGATTGAGAGCTAAAATCCTTCATCCTTTTTCCTTTGGATTGAGAGAAATCCATTACCTCAGAGAAACCTCTGAGACTTGAGTTTGGCGAAGAACCGTGGCTTGGCAAGGACACCAGAGCTTGGGAAAGCTGTCCTTCAGTCTTCTTGGTCGCCACTGAGGTAAGAAACTTAAGTTTCTTCGGTTGATTTTGCTTATGGAGGTTCTCTGGATTTTGTGAATTATAT
>PYAF01003181.1:59784-72567 GCA_007407185.1 Glycine tomentella
GGGCATCGAGTGTAACTCTGCCATCTGTTGAAAGCATTGAGTGGAACTCTGCTAAACTTGTGGGCATTGAGTGTAACTCTGCCATGGATGTGAAATTGACTTGATATGTATGCTTATCTGATATTTGTATTGTGAATTGTGGGCCAGGGTGGGAATGACTTCCCAAGGACCCTGAGCTTACTGAGATATATATCTCACCTCGTGTGGGGATTTGTGGTTTCAGGTGACTCTTCAGACAGAAGAGAGCAGTCTCAGGGCAGGAGGCCCGAATAGAGACATTTCTGCTTGGCTGAGAGCAGCAGAAGGAGCTTGAAGGCTCTGTTTTGGTGTTTTGATATGTTTTGTACCCTGGATAGGGTTGTATAGTTCTGTAACCCTCAGTGAGGGCAGCATTCTTTTGTATCGCCACAGTGTGGTGAAAACTCTGATGTATATGGATGTACAGAACTATAATGATGAGTAATAATCTGTTTATCCTCCTGATTATCTTGTATATGATTCCTTATCTGTCTATGTTTATTTTAAGAAACTGGATCAGCAGGGCTTGTATTATGTGCCTTATATATATATATATATATATATGTTGTCTGTTATTTTGAATTCCATACCTAATGAATCAAGAAAAACGATTCTATGCTTCCGCTGAGTAATTATTTCCGTTTATAAAACGCTAAACCGATATCGTTAATGATAACGCACCGGAGGCCTACGGGGGTGTTACAGGAAAGTAATCTTAGGGTTAAATTGAATGATTTTACTTGTTACATTATGTTGCTAGGAATAGGGCATAACGTTTTGATTGCATAAAGCACGCGATTATGATTTTAATGCTAGGATATTTATTCGATATACAAGGGGTCGATATTTAGTAAATATCCTTAGGATTCTCAAATGCGAGGAATCGATTTGGGGTAATTTAATGTGTGCATCAATTAGGATAGAAAATGATTTATACATGGTAAAATTAATTGAATACTAAAGGTAAGAACGACGAAATCCAATCCTACACTTTTCTTGAATTTAACTAAACTCGCTTTATTTATTTCTGTAGTTTGCACATCCATTAGATTTTTATTCTCTTTATTCGTATGTTTCGTTACCGCACAATCAAATGAACTTTTGCTTATACTCTTTGTACATAACTATTAAAACTGTTAAGTTTTATTTGAATTAATTAAGTAAACTCAAGTCCCTGTGGAGACGATATTTTATAAATTTTGTAACTTACAATGACATATTGGTATGCTTGCCAAAAGTCTTAACAAGTTTCTGGCGCTGTTGCCAGGGACTTGAGTTGTTTACTCAATTCCTTTAAATTTAATCTTTCAGTTAAGTAGGACTTTTTCTTTACTGTCGTTACTTATTTTATTTCAAATTTTGTATAAATTCTCTTTTTATACTTTGTTAACCTTGGTGCTTACGGGATCTTGTAGTTTGTTCTATTTCCTTTATGCGAGGTAATTTTTCTACAGATAAACCTTTGTTTGATCCAGAAATTACCAAAACAGAAAGAAAAAGAAACAAGAAGCCAATAAGCCACCAGGTGAAACTTCGTCTGTCGATTCTCCTTCAAAACCACTTGTACGTGATAATATGGTTGATAAAGGGGTAGAAGAAAATAGACCACCAAAGAGGACTCTTGGTGACTATGCATACCAACAAGGACCAAAGCACTACAACAGCATAGTTATCCCTCCTTTCAACAATAAAGTTGTGGACCTGAAGCCAGCATTACTCAGTCTCATTGGCTCACACCCATTTGCTGGATTAGACCATGAGGATCCATACACGCACTTATCTACATTCATAGAGCTATGCAGTACTATGGGAGCCTCAGACGAAGATGCTGAAGTTGTTTACCTTAGAGTCGTTCCCTTTTTCTTTGACAGGTAAAGCTAAGACTTAGCTTCAGTCCCAACCAAACAAAAGTCTGAGCATTTGGGAATAATTGGAGGAGAAATTCATTGCTAGATTCTTTCCTCCATCAAGATTCATCAGTGCCAAATCAGCAATTGCCAAATTTTCTCAAGGCATACACAAACCTCTCTGTGAAACATGGGAGAGATTCAAATCACTACTGCGGAGATGCCTAAATCACAATTTTGATGATGTTGTTCAACTACACATTTTTTACAGTGGTTTGAGGCCTCAGACAAAAATGATTCTTGATGCCTCAGCTGGAGGTACGATGATGTCCAAAAATCCGGAGGAGACCATTGTAATCATTACCTCCATAGCAACCAGTGATTATCAATCTCACCATGATACATCTCTGATTCAGATGAAGGGCATAATGGAGTTTGATACTCAAAATGTCATTCTAGCACAGAATAAGCTCCTGACTCAATAACTAGAGGCCTTGACCAAACAATTAGGCCAGCTTACTCAACAAATTCAACAAGGAGGATCACAGAAAACACACACAGCTCATCAAGTTCAACAAATCCTAAGATGTGATTTATGTGGTGGAGAGCATCAAAATGGCCATTGTTCAGCACCTGTAGAATGCCAACAAGAAGAGGAGGCTCATTACTTGCAGAATCAGACCAGACCTTAACAGAATTACCAAGGAAATTATCAAGGTTACCGAGGTGGTCCAGGTTCAAATCAACCTTATGGTTTGAGACAAAATAATACATATAATGCTCCTACTAACCCTCCTTTTGCAAGTACAACTAACAATTCCTATGCAGGTCCTTCAAACAGGAACCCACAACAACAAGCTCAACCTGATAGATTGTCTAAAGTGGAAGACACTCTTACTCAGTTTATGCAAATGTCTATTTCCAATCAAAAGAATATTGATGCTTCAATCAAAAACCTTGAGGTTCAAGTAGGACAACTTGCAAAACAACTTTCTGAGCGTGGAGGTGGTTCTTTCTCAGAAAACACACAAGTCAACCCAAAGGAACAATGCAAGGCTATTACAACTAGAAGGGGAACTGTGGTTGGTTTGAAGGAAAATGATGAGAAAAAGAAAGATGAAGGAGTTGTAGAAAAAAATGGTGAAAAAGTTGAAAAAGAAAATGAAAAAAAAAATGAGGAAGTGGAGACAAATGAAAAAATTGAGAAAAAAGTTATGAGTGAAGAAGAGAAGAAAAAAATTGATAAAGGCAAAGCTGTACTAACCCCACCACCAGTTCAAAATATGTCTTATCTACATGCTCCATCCAAGAAAGCAAAGGAAAGACAGTACAAGCCTTCCTAGATATTTTCAAACAACTACAAATCAACATTCCTTTTTCTGAACCATTGGAGTAGATGCCAACATATGCCAAGTTCATGAAGGATCTACTCACAAAGAAGAGATGATACACAGATGATGAAACCATAGAGTTAGATGCAGGTTGTTGTGCAATCATCCAAAAGACCATTCCAAAAAAATCAAGAGATCCCGGTAGCTTCACAATCCCTGTGACTATTGGGAATTTATCAGTAGGGAAATCTCTTCTTGACTTAGGAGCAAGCATCAATCTCATACCATTATCCATGGTCAAGCGAATAGGGGAAGTTGTCATCAAACCAACTAGGATGACTTTACAGTTAGCTGACAGAACCATTAAGTATCCTTATGGTATCATTGAAGACGTGTTGGTGAAAGTTGACATATTCTTTTTTTCCAGTCGACTTTGTAGTCATGGATATGGATGAAGACAGTGAAGTTCCATTAATTCTTGGCAAACCTTTCATGAAGACTACCAAAGTCTTAATTGATGTTGATGAAGGAAAACTCACTGTGAGAGTTCAAGATGATGCAGTGCAATTCAACATTCTTGAAGCCATGAAGTATCCCACAGATAAAAGAGAGTGTTTTAGAGTCGATGTTCTGGATGAGGTAATCTCTGACTCTAAAAGAGTTATGCACAAAAAAGATGGCTTGGAGAAAGCATTGACTAAAGGTAGAGATAAGGAAAGATCAGAATGTCATCAACAGCTGAATTCTTGCAAAGAAATTCCTTATCATCAATCTCTCTTTGAAGAACTAAAGGATGAAAAGCAAAAAGAAGAACCAAAGCTAGAATTAAAGGTATTAACTTCACATTTAAAATATGTTTTTCTTGCAGGTAATTCTGAAAAACCAGTGATCATCAATGCAAATCTTTCTGATTAAGAAGCAAAGAAATTGGTAAAAGTTTTGCAAGATAACAAAGAAGTCATTGGTTGGACATTGTTAGATCTAACAGGTATTAGTCCTTCTTATTGTATGCATAGAATTTTAATGGAAGAGGATTATAAACCTGTAGCTCAGCCTTAAAGACGCCCTAACCCAACCATGAAAAAGGTCGTCAAAAAGGAAGTAGTTAAGCTACTAGAAGCAAGGATGGTATATCCTATTTCAGATAGCCAATGGGTAAGTCTTGTACAGGTTGAAACGACTCACCTCGTCGCTACGATATCACTAACTCTTAATCGTGCAAATTTCAATTTTTAATATGAAAACTCCATTAATTCGATTATGAAAATGATGGTAAATTTTTTGTGATAATACAATTATCATACACATATTACAATTACATATTTAAAAACATTATACATATATATTAAATCAGTACATGTTATCCACATGTTAGAACTTCCTTAAGCTTTACATGTACATACACATGAAATTACATATCAACAAATATCCAAAGACTAACTAAGACAGAGTTGATTAACAAAACACAACTCTTTCTCAAAAAAGAAATCCAACGTCATCAAGTCGGCTTGGCGGCTCCAACCAAAAAGAAGATCTCCCTCCAAAGTCACCTATTGCTACTCATCTGCTCCCACGAACGAAAGTTCGCGATCATCACAGGTACCAACCACATGGTACAACAAATGCAAGGGTGAGTTTATTATATAAAACCAACAAACATCAGATAGCAGCAATTGGGAAGGAAACAAAATTACCCACCACGATCATTAACAAAATCCACGATTCCAATACACACTCAACAATCCAATCATCCAATGCATTTCACAACTCAAACAATCATGCATAGAATGATGCATGCACCTGACTCATCTATCAGCATGCAATGTGGTACCATCTCCTTGAAATAACCTCTCACAGGAAAAATGATTCACCACCTATCAGGGCCACCCTATCGTGCACTGGTTATTCCCCCACCCTGTGATCAGCCAGCCTCGCAAGGGAATTCCAAACCTGATGACCGCTTAGTACCTGCGTTCTCAGCCCACTGAAACCCACAGGTACGTGCGTGCCTTCAATCTATTTCCACACATACAAATAAAATATGAAACATGGGCATCATCAATGCATGACCTGGCTAGGAACAAATCCTTCCTCGCAAGGGTAACCCGTCATGCACCCCCATGTACATACGTAACACACCAATGTGGGCTCACCGATGCACTGACCATGGATAGCTAGGCACCGGCATTTAAAACAATCTCTTTCTCTCTTGGGATGCTTAAAATTCTTAAAGCCACCCTCGCAAGGTTATCCAACCAGTCAATGCACCCCACGTGGACATATACCGCATACAACCATGGCACCATCAGTGTATGACCTGGCTAGGTACAAATCCTTCCTCGCAAGGGTAACCCGTCATACACCCCCATGGGTATCCATGTATATCCACACACAATGACATTGCTCACATTAACATTATCTCTTATCAATGTCATTATCAACCTCAGCATCATATCATCTCAATATCATCATCATGCATATCAATATCATATCATTTGAACATCATCAACTACATCAACACCATCTCATCTAAACATCATCAACTACATCAATGGCATCTCAATTTCAATATCATCAGCGACATCACAAGCAATCACATTTCACATCTATACATAATACATATGCCTGAGATTCACATTCCCCAGGTCTTCAAACAACCCAAAGTTCATACATTCACAATTCATCATATCACAAGACTGATATTTTTAGGAAAATTCTAAATTAAAGAGGATGACTACAATATTGAAAACACACTCTTATGCCCATTTAAAAATTTAATAAAGAATTCAATAGGAAAACATATTATAAAATTTTGGGCAAAGTCTCCTTTGTAATTAAGACTTTTTCCAAAAATCCAATCATTACAACAACAATATCATTCACAGTTTGATCCATCAACAAGACAATTCATCGCATCCCACATTTAAAATGCCAAATGGTCAAAAGTTACATATTTGGGTTAGGAACCCACGTTTAAAATTTGAAAGAGATCCAACGGTTAACCCATTCAGAATGATGATTTTACTAAAACAGATTTCGGGTCAAATTCGAATCACTCAATTACAATGCATCTCAACCAAATCCCACGTAACTTGACATCTACCAAGCAATTTCACATGGATAATTCACATAACATTTAAAATAATCCTAATTAGTAAAGTAATCAAATTATACAAAGAATACATCATACATATATTTTAAGTTATCAAAATTTTAGGGTGTTACATACGTAGTACCCAAGAAACGTGGTATGATTGTTGTTAAAAATGATAAAAATGAGCTAATCCCAACTCGTACTATTATGGGTTGGAGAATGTGCATTGACTACAGGAAGCTCAACAAAGCCACTAGGAAGGACCATTTTCCATTACCTTTCATGGATCAAATGCTGGAGAGACTAGTAGGTCAGCAATATTACTATTTTCTTGATGGTTATTCAGGATACAATCAAATAAATGTTGATCCTGAGGACCAAGAGAAAACAACTTTTACTTGTCCCTTCGATGTTTTTGCTTATAGGAAAATGCCTTTTGGTCTTTGTAATGCACCTGCTACCTTTCAAAGATACATGCTTGCTATCTTTTCTGATCTTGTTGAAAAAAGCATTGAAGTATTAATGGATGATTTCTCTGTTTTTGGTACTTCTTTTGATATATGGCTGTCTAACCTGGATATTGTGTTAAAGCGACGTATTGAAACAAATCTTGTACTCAATTGGGACAAGTAATGGCATTTCATGTAGATGATCATCTTTCTAGACTTACCAGTGAAGAAGTAGCCACACAAGATCTTGAAATTGAGGAATTCCCTGATGAAAAGCTATTCAACATTTCAGAGAGGCCATGGTTTGCAGAGATGGCTAATTTCAAAGCAGTTGGTGCAATTCCTGATGATTATACATGGCACCAAAGAAAGAAGTTTTTCAGGGTTGCTAAGTACTTTGTGTGGGATGATCCTTACCTCTTCAAAATTGAAGCAGATAATCTCCTGAGAAGGTGTGTAACTCAGGGGGAGGCAAGAAATATCTTGTGGCATTGCCATAGTTCACCTTATAGAGGCCACTACAGTGGAGAAAGAACTACTGCAAAAGTTCTCGAGTCAGGATTCTATTGACCTACATTTTTTAAAGATGCCCATAAGTATGTCTAGAGGTGTGATAATTTCCAAAGAACAGGTTGAATCTCTAGAAGAAATGAAATGCCATTACAAAATATTCTAGAGGTCAAAGCTTTTGATTGTTGGGGGAAGATTTCATTGGTCCATTTCCATCATCATATTCAAATGAATACATCTTATTAGCTGTGGATTATGTGACTAAATGGTAGAAGCAATAGCTGCACAACATGCTAATGCAAAGACAATTATTCAATTCTTACATAAAAATATTTTTTCAAGGTTTGGGACACCCTGAGTGTTGATCAGTGATGGAGGATCTCTTTTCTTCAACGTCCAACTTAAGAAATTTCTCCAACACTACAGTGTCAGACACAAGGTGTAACGCCCCGTATGCATCCGATTCATTAATATTCATTTATGGCCGTTAAGCGCAACAATTAATTAGAGATAATTAATTCATTCAGAAGCAAATAACAAAATGTTGTCATCAAACGTCATCAATAATACATATCTACATATGTATGGTAAAATACTCGCATCATACAACTAAAAGACCAATAAGCCATATGCATATATCTCAATACATGTAACTACATAATGGCTGTACAAAATAAGGTATCATATACTCTGTCCTCCCTAAATACCTCAATATCTCTTGAGATATACAACATATACACAATGTATATTAATATGTGCATCTTCCCCTCAGGGGTATAAAATACAGGCATAATAAAACAATGAGCCAACATGCTCTCAAAATATATGCCTAAGGTTCACACAAAACCATGTCCCTACTCGGGCCTCTTGCCCTGGGATCCATCGACCACGAAGAGTTGTTCCATATGACTTTGGCTCTTCGGGAAGTCCATATTTAATTTACTCAGACGTATATAGCTCTTCCAAGAGAGATCATCCATGAGGGGTACATTTTCTCAGGTTTTTATATCAATTAACCACAAGGAGTTATTCCACATTACTTTGGCTCCAAGGGAAGTCTATATTTAGTCTATTCTACTGGCCAGAGAATCTCATCAATCATACAACATATCATCACAGTGTACATCATATACATGTTCTCAATAAAAAGCAGCAATACACAATTTCAATACCACATGCATCATGACATACAACAACCATCATTCCCTCAGAGTATGGTGGAACACAGTCAACGGGAAACACTCCCAAGAACAAAGAGCTAACCTGCTCTAAGTGCTACACCGGCTCTCCCGGCTTTGTGGTCACAACCACCAACAACCTCTATATCACGCCTTACATAAGGTATGCAAACAATCAATAATGGTTCTCAACTGTTAGAATGAAAAGAAACGTTATTATTTTCCATATAAACCTCTTTTCTAAGCTATAAGGCCTAGTCACCTAATTGTTGACTTACAGACCCCCAACAGGATCTATCTCCGCCTAACCAAGGCACTAGAGTCTCCTTAAGACCCTGCATCAACCAATTCAAAGAGTTCAATACTCTATCCATGCCATATTTCAACGATTGTCAAGGAGGCTAAAACGGTTACTTCAACACTTTTTCACCATTTATATAGTCTCCTAAACACATCTTGTGAAGGCACCAAGGCCCAAGCATACCATAATATCATTAATTTAACCAACATTCTTCCTACACATACATTTCTCAAAACCAAATTCCAAAGTCCATAAAAATCATACTTCAAGGTTAAACCTTTATTAGAACAACCTCCAAAGCATACTTTTCCAAAGGACCCAAGCCTAATTTCAGCTCTAACTCAAATGGGTCACTATTAATCTCAAGAACAAATTCTTAAATAATCGGTAAAACTTGTGTTTCTTACCTCTAAAATGACAAGGAAGGCTAGAGGACAACTTCTTCAAGCTTGAACATCCTTAAAACGCCTTCTTTCCCCTCAAAAATCAAACTTTGTGAAGTTTCTTATAGAAAATGATAACTCCGTTTGATGGTTTTTAAGGAAAAGTGATGTTGGAATCTAGCTCATTGAGTAGTTCCCTTCAACTTTCATGTTGAAAGTGAAATGTTTTGGTCAAGGAATGAGTGGGTATGAAGCTTTTCTTGCTTGTTAATGGTGGAAATAGAGAAAGGAAGAAGAGAAGGTGAGTTTTGTGAAGAAAATGATAAAAATGGGTCACTTAAGTGACTCCAGCCCGCGTCCCCGTGCTAATTACGCCAGATTCCATAGAAAATTGGTCATCTAGTGCACTCTAGCGCTAATGGCGCCACATCTGGCGCTACTAGTGCCTTTCTTGGCGCTATTCGCGTCGGGAACCAGAGACCTCAGCCAAATTTTTTTATTTTTTATTTTTAGACTTGGTCATTATACAAGGTAGCCTCACCTTATCATCCTTAGACCAACGGGCAAATTGAAGTTTCAAACAGAGAAATTAAAAAGATTTTAGAGAAAACAGTTGTCCAATCAAGGAAGGATTGGTCTCAAAAGCTAGATGAAGCTTTGTGGGCATACAGGACAACATACAAAGCTCCTACAGGACTGACACCCTTCCAATTGGTCTATGACAAATCTTGCCATTTACCTGTTGAGTTGGAACATAAAGCTTTCTGGGCATTGTTGTTTTTGAATTTTGATCCTACTTCTGTTGTTGAACACAGAAAGCTCTAGTTCATGAATTGGAGGAATTGAGGTTCTCAGCTTATGAAAATTCTAAACTTTATTAGCAAAAAGTTAAATTCTATCATGATAAGAAACTACTGAAAAAGAATTTTCAACCTGGACAACAGGTTTTGTTATTTAATTCTAAATTGAGATTGTTTCCAGATAAGCTGAAATCAAAGTGGTCTGGACCAGTCACCATCAAGGCAGTAATGTCACATGGAGCTGTAGTCCTTGAAGATCCAGACATAAAAAGAACTTGGACTGTAAATGGTAGCAGAATCAAACATTACTTAGGTGGTGATGTTGAAAGGCTCACCACTGTGGTACAATTGCAAGAAGTATGGGTTACAAAAGTGTCCAACTAAGACGACGTTAAAGAAGCTCTTCTAGGAGGCAACCTAGTATATTCTAAACCCTTTTTTCATTGTTATTATTATTATTTAAATACATAGTTTGTTTAAAGATAGGATGAAGTTTAGTAAGATAGGATGAAACCACATTAAAACATTAAAAGTTTTATTTTCTAAAAAATTAAAAAAAATTGATTGAAATGATTCATGACGTGCATTAGAAGGGCTGAAAATTGTTACACACATTTTGTTGCCATCTAAATGCTGTTTGAATTAATTTGGGAAAGCTAAAACATCTGAAAAATTATCTTAGCTTACAACGATCTTATCATATTCATTTTAGTTCAAATGTTGAGATATTTTTCAGATGTCTCCCAAAAAGCTCTCCACTAAAAGAGCTAGGCATGCAGGAGAAGGATCAAGTTCAGATCTTCTTGTAGACTTCATATTTGATGCTTAGAGGTTCCGTACTATTTTCCAGTTTAAATGGCTCTCTGGAGTAATCAATTACAACAATCTGGTAATCGATTACACATATGCTTGGAATTCCTGATTCTTTTGGAATAATCGATTATCACTCGGGATAATCGATTACATAAGCTCTGGTACTTGATAGAAATTCCAAAATTATGATATAATCGATTACGTTAGCATATAATCGATTACAGATCATCTTCAACCTCTAAATGGTTGGCCAATAATCGATTACCACACAAGATAATCGATTACTATGTGCAATTTTTGTGTTTAAAATGTGCAAAATAATCAATTACTTTGAGTAAACAATCGATTATTTAGTCTGTTGTGTGTTTTCTGATAGTTTTTCTCTGAAAATGTAACTGCCCAACCAAATCCAAAGGAAATCCAAGGCCACTTAAGTGCCTTAACTGTCACCACCAGCTATATTTTCAAAAATATGGACGTTAAGAGCATCAATTCTGCCTATAAATAGTGCATTGCATCAATAAAAAATCTGCACCTTAGTCTATTATCTCTCTAAAATTTCTGAAATTTGTCTGAGTTTTCTTGTGTCTAAACCTATCCTCAACCATGTCAAACCCAACACCTAAACGTGCTAGGTCTTCTAAGAGGAAAGTGGGTGAATCATCATCCAATCCTCCTCCTCCTCAACCCCCAAATAGGTTAGACTTATGGTTTTCCAATGAGTCTGACAAGTTGAACTACTTACAGTTCTTTGTCACTAAACCAGTTTGCTCTCCCAAATACCTGGACCTAGATTGGTTCATTAGGGAGGGATTTCAATTCCCTGCCTTCCTAGAAACCCAAGGTCTCAGAAGATTCCTTGAAATGAAGGGTACTTTCTACCCAGAATTTGTCAAAGTCTTTTATGCCTGTGCCAAGAGTTCCATGAATGGAACCATGGTTTCTAAAGTCAAGGGTGTTACAATGGAAATCACCCATGAAGTCTGGGAGTCTATTGTTGGTGTAATCTGTGAGGGTGCTAGGAAGTTTGATGAGGACCCTGAGGGATACAGTAAATTAGACACCTATAGGGAGATTCTTTATGACCCACATATGAAGCTTAGGAACAGGTTAGGTACTAGTCCTATGAATCCTGAAGATAGGTTACTCCACTACATCATAACCTATGTGCTGACTCCAAGGGCCACTAATCATGCCCAAGCCACAGATGATGACCTGCAACTTGTGTATGGTCTAAAGAACTCTGTTCCCGTGAATTGGGTTCTCATATTTGAAGAAATAATGCTCAAGTCCAAAAGGTTGGTCAACTACCCTTTCCCATATCCTGTGCTTGTATCTAGGTTAATTGCCCACTTCAACATTGATGTGGAAAATGAAGTTGTTGATCATAACAACTCAAGCAACAGCCTAATAAAGGAGAAGCATCTCACTAAGATGGGGATGAGAAAGACTCCAGATGGCCGGATCATTGCTGGACAACAACCTGCTGCTGCTGCCGCTGCTGATGTTGGTGATCAAGCTGAAGATTCTAAAGATGAAGATAGGGATCTACCTCAGCCCTTATACTCACAATTCGAATCTCTGATGCTGCAAAAGATGGATGGGATTATCTAAATGTATCATAATTTTAGGGCAGAGACTAGTGTCTCTTTAGATGAGACTAAGAGTAGACTAGACACTTTAGAGGCTACTATTAAGGCCGATGACTTTACCTCCTACTAAATGTCTTATGGTTCTTTATTATTATGTACTCTATTTTTTTATTTTTAATGTAATGCTTAAATCCTCTATGTAATGGCTTCCCAATCCATATATAACAATTCCATTATGATTACAATTCAATTATCCGTTGTTGCGAATACGGCAAGTGCACCGCTCGTTTCAAGTAATAAAGTGGGTAAGTAGAGTATCGTTCTCCACAGGGATTGGGGTGAAATTCACAGTAATATTCAGTCAATGCAATTGGAAAATAAAAAGAAATTATTTGTAAAGAATTGTTGTGTGTTGAATGTTTGAAAGTAAAAACAGACTATAAAGGAAATGCAGTAAATAAATTGGA
>PYAF01003181.1:77346-98618 GCA_007407185.1 Glycine tomentella
TTTGTGGGTCCGTTCAGTGCGAGCTATACCCTTATAGGTCCACCCACGACTTTAGCTAAGACATCTCCATGTCTGTAGCTCATGAGGTCTTTACCTTGTATCTGCATACAAGTAGATAAGTCGTGCTAGTCTTACCCGAGATCGCTGATCCCCATTCTCAGTGTCTCTAGACTAGGAACTTAAATTTAGGAGTAGACATGTGGTATCCATGAATCCTCATGATCGTGATCCCATCACTGATATTCAAGAGATACCTATTCTATTCCAAGGGTTTTATCCAGTTACTCATATATTAATAATAATATCGAGACAAAATATGAAACAAGATAAAGAGCGCTTATAATTTATTCATGACAACATTGAAAAGTACATGTACGTCCTAATCTAAAGATTGTCGCTAGGACATCCATATACTAACAAGATTAATGAAAACCAGCATGACAACACTCACTCAAATCTGGATGATTTTCCTCCTCAGCAACATGCTACCAAGTGATCATAACTCTGACTTGACTATGCCCAAATGTCAACTTGTTTTCAGTTGCATAGAACAACTCAGTATAAATGTAGCATGGTTGATCTCAGATGCCATTCATCAGTTCGTCATAATTGAGCTTCCTCGACATCCTCTGAACCCGGAAAAGTCTAACAGGGCCCTTGGATTTCCTGCTTTACTTACTAGTTTATGCCAATTTTATAGTGTGCAGGTACAACCCTCCAACACAATCCGACCTCCCATTAACAGAGCTTTTATTAAGAAATACTGCCTAGCCAGACAAGTGTAGCAGCCACCAGAGCCACCCTCATTGGATTCCATTTCAGCCCACCTTCAGAAAATGGACCTCTAGATCATACCTACATGCAACATCTGGCTAACCAGCAGGCTGCCAACTACAGAGGCCAGATGCAACTAAACGAAAGCTTTTACAACTATACACTGCATCAACATCGCCAAGATCTGAACCCCTTTCCTTGGCATACTCCCGATTAGTTCAGAGCTCATGTGGCATGGCCTGGGGACAGGCCCATATTTCAGGAGGAGGCAAAAGGCCCTAGGGTTGATCAGGATCCTGTGGCGGATGAAGGCCCTGCAGCTGACCAGGAAGCTGGAGAAGAAGAAGCAGCAGAAGATGAGGAGATAATACAGAATTTGGCAGATTATCTCGTTGATTTCCAAAATCAGTGAAATTATTTATAATTCCTTTACCGCTTTATTTACCGCTTTCTTGACTACCTTAATTATATTACTATGTTATTATCGCTTTTCTTTACTATTTGGTTTTAATTATCTCATTTTTTGAGTATGTTAGACGTTTGAACAATGGTGCGCATTTATGTTCTTTTTGGGAAATGTGCACTTTGACAGGTAACATAGAAGGTTTCTTCTTTTTGGGAATTTACACATATCTTTTTGTGAATTTATATAGATTTTTGATTAAATTTTTTGCTTAAGAACATAGTTGTATATAGAACATAACTCTTTTTGGGTCTTTAAAAAAATTCTTGAATATATCATGTTTTGAAAAGAATTAACGGATAAATATTTTGAAACTTACTTTTTGGATCAGAACACAACAAAAATAAAATTTTTAGGAAACTTTGAGAAATGAAAAGCAAATGAATGGTTTTCCAAATATCAAATGAAGGCAGGACTTTTTACATGGAATTGATAAAAGATATCTTTTGAAAATACTGATTTGATTTGAACATGAAAATAGACCTTAAGCCTTGGTGAGTGTGTGTAACCATAGAAGTTACATGAGTGTCCTCACTGATAAAGTTCTATAGTTAATTTTGCATGAATTTCTAATTGTCATAACATATGATTCATGGATATGATTTAGGCCATCTTTCTTTTTGAACATCTTTTAAGCCACTGGCCAAAAAGCTATCCCAATATATAATGATTTATCATTTGCAAGCCCTTTAAGCCAAACACTTGAAATTTTGTTGGAACCCTAACTTAAAATAAGAATTTCCTACCTTGCCTTAGGTTAGGAGAGCAAAAGGGATTCTGTTAGAAAATTTGGATGGCTAAAGTGATTAAAAATACTTTGTTTAAAAGGTGGTTGAAGTTATAGAAAGGAAAAGGAAAAGAAGAAAAAGAAAATGAAACAAATTCCTTGTGTTCAAAATTAAAAAATTCTATAAATTTGGGAAGTTGAAAAGCATAGGATATCTTGGTAGAAAAAGGAAAGAAATAAGAAAGTGATGATAGCATTGTCTTATCCTTATTTGCTCTCCTATTCTTGAGGTATTTTTTGAATATCCAGAAAAACCAAGATTTCTTTCTAGCCAGGCCCAAACCATGAAAGCCCTAATGATCCATGATAATTATGTACTTTGATTTGATGGGAAATGAACTGCAAATTTAATCTATGACATATCCGTGTTGGAATTGAGAATAAACACTTACCTGTGGGAGAATTAGACACCTTTGAGAGGTTTCCCTCTATTTGAATCAATAAAGTATTTTCTCTGATGACTTTAAGAAATGAAATGCAAATTGATCTTAATCTCATTTGGTTTTGTGAATTCCATCTTTTGTATTTTCAAATTCTCGAGGTTAACTATTTGAAAATTTTGTTCTGATCACTCTGAAAAGTTGATTCCTTACAAAAAAAAAGGTTCATACTAAAAGTGTCTTTTTGTTATTTTACTTTGCTCGAGGATACACAAGATTCTAGGTTAGGGGGTGTGATAAGTGCCCTATTTTAGAACAATTCAAACTTATAATACGACACTTATCTTTTGATCTTAGTAAATTTACTTATAAACTTACACTAAACCTAGTCAATTTGAATTTAGTACTTCTGTAAATGTTGTTTTTCATATTTTGAAAGATTAGTCCAATCACATGTTGTATTTTGATAGGTTCCGATGACTTCCGAAGCATCAAAGCAAGCAAAAAGAATATAAAAATAAAAATGGGGGGTGTTAGAAGCAAAAAGGCCTAGGCCCAAGACCTTTCTTCATCACTAAGCGTTTAACTCGCCCAGGCGAGCTGCAAGTTCAAAGAGGATAAGGCTTAGCTCGCCCAAGCGAGCAAACACAGGCAAAATCACAAGCCTTGGCGAGTGGACTGAAGCAGGTGCCTAAAAACTATAAATAGCCATGCAATGGTGAAGGCTTGGCATCCCATTTTGGTTTTTCTTCTTCCTTGAACAAATTTCTGAGCTTTTGTGAGTGAAATAGCTTAGGTTAAGTGTTAGGGAGAGGGAGAGAAGTGAGAATTAGTGTGGAGACTTTGCCGGAATGAAGCGGTGATGGTTTCCTTCATCAATTCTTCCCTTAAGGAGGTGCTCTCCGTAATGGTTGGCTAGCTTAAGGATTGGATGTAATCTTCTTACCCCTATGTCTCTCTCTTTTAATATTTATTTATGCATCTTTTCTATTCCTAATTGGTAATTTCATTCTGTCCTTAATGCTTGATTCTACTAGAAAATGGTTCATGCATGGTAAAATTAATTGAATACTAAGGGTAAGAATGACAAAATCCAATCCTACACTTTTCTTGAATTTAACTAAACTCGCTTTATTTATTTCTGTAGTTTACACATCTGTTAGATTTTTATTCTCTTTATTTGTACGTTTCATTATCGTACAATCAAGTGAACAATCGCTTATACTCTTTGTACATAACTATTAAAACTGTTAATTTTTATTTGAATTAACTAAGTAAACTCAAGTCCCTGTGGAGACGATCTTTTTATAAATTTTGTAACTTACAACGACATATTGGTACGCTTGCCAAAAGTCTTAACAGTGGTTCAGTTTAGGACCCCCTCTGCATGTCTATCAATGCACCATGCCATATCCATGTCATATAATTCTTCTTAATCCCATCATACAGAAGATGTTCTCGTACGTTGTCTACTGTTTGTTGTCTCCCATTCAAACAATTTATACAAGGACATAAATATTTTCCATCCTCAATCGGTTGACTTCTTTCGGATGCAAATTCCAAGAATTGTTCAACGCCTTCCTCATACTCAGCGCTCATGTGACTTGCACTCATCCAACCTTCGATCCATATAATTAAGAACTCTGTGATACTCACAAAGTTATTCCTTGCATGAAAATCTCACTTTTTTCATTAATGGTGTGGCCTTATCCCATTCAGGAAGACATTTTTTATAGATGATTGATACGTAAAGTTTAAGCCTCTTTTCTTAAATTTGACAAAATTTCAGCAGCATTTCGCATTGATCTCCAAGTACACGACATGAAAGCGGTGACATGAATTTCACCACAATTAAGTATGCAGCCGGAGAACAAAGTGAAATGCATTTATCGAAATTTCATCAAATTTAAGAAAATCAACTTAACCTATACATATGAATCTACTATAAAAAATGACTCTTCCCAAACTGTCCAAATGGACAATTCAAGATTCAATACAATGATTAATCTAAATTATCAGGAAGAATCATTGTATTGAATCTCAAACGGGGAACTAAGGTTCACTCATAATGAACATTAATTGTATATATAAGGCAATAGTCACGTAATACAAGTTATAACTGTTTGATATAGGGGGAGCAACATTAAGATTTGATTCAAGACTTATTTTGAGCTTTCAACATGCTTGGAGTGCCTTGAAGTTAATGATATGATTCAAGTGTAAGAGAAAGGCAATCTGATTGATCCATACATGTATAACAATCATTCATTCATTCATTCATTTAAAAGGTTTTTCATAAAAGATAACAAAGCTTTTCTAAGTTGGTTAAGGTTTTAATCTGATTGAAAGGTTTTTGGAAAAATGCCATTTTCACTGGTTTAATCGATTACCTTACAGGCATAATCGATTATTTTGTTCTTCATGAAATCTGGAAAATCTTTATAAACAGTTTAATCGATTACCTATAGGTTTAATTGGCTATTTGGCCTTTGATTGAAACAAGAACTGCTATGTGCACTGCATTGGAGAAAAAGTAGTTATTATACTGCATACATCATTTAAATTCATTTGTACATTTTTACTTACCCATTCAAGTACGCTGCAAGGTAGATATCTTTCTATGAACTCTGCATCCATTTCTTGATCTAGTCTTCGGATTCAAATTGAGATTGCCCAGATCTCCGTATGGATCGTGGCTTGATGAATCCATACACATCGGCATGATCCAATTGCAGACATAAGTCATTCATATGCCTATTGTTTTGAAAATAAAGTGAATTATGCAAGAATATAAAACAATTAGTTATGTAACGGTAGCCAATTGAAAGTAACTTACATAATCCACAATTGTATAATAGAGATGTTCAGACATTGACCACCGTGGAGTATCTCAGAAATATCCTCATGTTTTATGTACAATGGGAAGTTGTCATTATACACCCCGAACAAAGTAGGGTCCCACAACACCTGCATAGGTCTGAGGAAAAGATCTGGGATGGTCAATGCGACCTGGTACAGGGGATCAGCAATAGGTTCCGGCTTATGTAAAGGTTTCGCCGGTCCCTCAGGTCCCTGTTTATCCTACACAGTTAACAAATATAAGTGAACGATCATCTTTACTTTATATGAGACAAATCATTCTTAAATGATAATAAACAAGCTAAAAATGAAATACTTTTTCAAAATAGGTTGTACAAGATGTGTCGGCCAAGTAAGGAAAGTGTTAAGGGCCTGCCCCACCAACTGAACCAGTCAGTGGGTATAGGGACACGAGCATTAGCATCTCAAACTTCCTCAACATCCACCTTGACCTAATAATTAGCAAGAGGGACGCTGTGCACGATTGTCTACCCCTTATAAACTCTTCCAAGGGTAACCAGGCAGGGAGAATTGTCATCGACATACAACCACATCCGGTTGACTTCTTTTGGAGGAAAATTGCAAGAAATGTTCAACGCCTTCGTCATACTCAGTGCTCATGCGACTTGTATTCATCCAACTTTGATCCATCTAACTAATAACTATGTGATACTCACAAAGTTATTCCATGCATGAAAACCTCACTTTTTCATTCAAGGTGTGGCCCTATCCCATTCAGGAAGACATAGTTTTATACTATATTCATATGTATAGGTTGAGTTTGTTTACTAAAATTTGACAAAATTTCGGCAACATTTCGCTTTGATCTTCAAGTACACAACATGAAAGCGGTGATATGAGTTCCACCACAGTCATTTATGCACCCGAAGAACAAAGTGAAATGCATTGTACCAAAATTTCATCAAATTTAAGAAAAGAAACTCAACATATACATATAAATATACTAAAAACATATGAGTCTTCCCGAACTGTCTAAACGGACAATTCAAGAATCAATACAATGATTGATCCAAACTGTTCGGAAGAATAATTGTAATGAATCTCATACAGGAAACTAAGGTTCACTCATAATGAACATGAATTTTATATATACAATAATCATTAATAACATAAAACAAGTTACAAAGCACGCATTACATATACAACCTAAAAAAATATGAAAGACATTCGTAAGTACTTGAGATGATGGTCAACGACAATCTCCAACAATGGATCTCGTGATGACGATACAAAGAGGCAAAGGACAACCGCATACAAATGATGTTGAACAGTGAAGATGTTATATTCAAAGACGATACACACAATTTTAATAAAATACTAATGTGGTTGACTGCATCTAGGGCAAAAATAGGGGTGTGTGACAAGGATTATATATGTAGGACACAATTGGGGTTGGTGTGAGTCTTAGCCTACATAAATCACTACTACTATCATTCATATTTTCAAAACAATCACCAATGAAGCATAAATTACCTAAATTACTAAAGTTTTACAACAACACTACATTATGGCCTAGACAAACACAAGCAAAATTACCTACTTTACTTGTAGGTCAGAAAGTTCATTCTATACATGTCATTAGAAATTGAAGGATAATAATAGTACCTAAAGAAGAGTGACTGCTATCTCCTATTTAGCACAGATTGTTGCTTGAGCTTTTATATCACTTCGGCGTCACAGTTCTATACCTAATTCAAGAAAAGACTCAACAAAGCAAACAAAGCATATGAAAGATGATTTAACTCAAGGTGAGCAAGTCCAATCTTGAAATATACAGAATCAACAACTTCTGGGGAACCTGTCATGTGAGCCATGACTTAGGGAACCAAAAAAGAAATTATACAAACTCAAAGATAAGAAACTATAACTATATCACAGTTTTAAAAAAAGGTCATTTACTCTAATGTCATTAACAATTCCACTAAGGTCTAGTTCACAGAGATTTTAATGAACCTTAAATCTTTTAATCTCTCTACACTCTACAGCCACATCAATACAAATGCATGAGCTTGGGGAGAGACAACATGGATACATGTATGAAAACACTAACATATCTAAGTCTTCGATTAACTATGGGTAAAAGGTGTCACAATAGATACATCTATGATTCTTAACTCAAAGCCAAATACTAAAACACAAGTGATGAGATAGTTATTGATATTCTTTCTCAAGGTAAGAACCAAGCTAATTAAATAAAACCAAAATTCTAAGTTAAATTTTGAGTAGTTAATTATCATTCATTCTTACTAATTGTTAATCTTAAAACTGTATCGTATTATCACTTTACCACTTCATCACCACTCACAAGATTACCTTAACACCTTATGCTAGAGAATTCTAGTCTAGATATGTCCATTGAAACTAAAAGTTAAGTCTGAATCATTATAACTTACTCAACACCCTTAAACGCAAGTCCAAGTTAGATTACCCCTTTTGCTTACTTTTCCTTTACAACAATACAACATATATCTAGTCTCAAGTTTTGATTATGCCTTACAAGAATATTAATGTCAAAAGTTTACTTCCATAGTTACTAAAACACAAGTACATTTTATTGCACACAATTTCATGTCGCACTGCTAGTTCACTCTTATGCATTCTTCATGAGTTTTCACCAAATTTAAGTGAGATTCACTCATTTCAATTATGTCTATAAACATCATATTCCAAACACACTAAAACTCCATTCCAAAAAATGATTTTGCTGTCATAAATAAAAGCAGGACAACATGCAATATAAACACATAAACATGTTCTTCATGGCACTAGAATGGTTTCCAAAAAATATCAATATTCCAAAAAACCTTGGACACTACAGATAAGACATGTTCGGAGTTAGAGAAAAAACATGGGAAATATACCCTAAGCACAATAATGGAAGTGACAATAAGAACTTGTTCAAGCATACCCACCAAAACATCTACTAAGGTAGCAAAATAGTGAATATACAAAGCATAATCAATCGTTCCTACAAGACATAATCAATCTTCTACTATGCCAGCACAATGTCTCATAGTTTGCATAGAATCAATACATAATTGGTACTTAATTATAACTCAATAAAGTGAAGTACCTTTGAAGCTAAGACCAATGATGGCAATCTATTTAATTCACATGACATGCCTGGAGTGCCTTGAAGTTAATGATATGATTCAAGTGTAAGAGAAAGGCAATCTGATTGATCCATACATGTATAGCAATCATTCATTCATTCATTCATTTAAAAGGTTTTTCATAAAAGATAACAAAGCTTTTCTAAGTTGGTTAAGGTTTTAATCTGATTGAAAGGTTTTTGGAAAAATGCCATTTTCACTGGTTTAATCGATTACCTTACAGGTATAATCGATTATTTTGTTCTTCATGAAATCTGGAAAATCTTTATAAACAGTTTCATCGATTACCTATCGGTTTAATCGATTATTTGGCCTTTGATTGAAATAGGAACTACTATGTAAAAAGTTTCTCTATCTCTTATACTCTAATTGATCATTGATTCTTTGTTTCATATTCATTGTTCAACAAGTACTGTTTTGAGCTGATTGATTCCAAGGGGTTGAGCAATTTGATTGAGTAAAAAGATTTCTTGGTTTTGAAAGTGATAAAGATCCTTAAAACTCTGATTTGAATAATTTTTAAAATACAAAGGTTTAACCAATTCACCCCCCTCTTAGTTATTGTGAGTATTCCCTTTATTTTTAATAACATCATTTGTAACAAAAAAAGCATCAAAAGTTTATGAAAGACATTTGTACCTGTGAAGATGGTCACTAACAATAAAAATCAATGTTGTGAGGACGATGCAACCAACAAAAGGAAAAGTGCCTGCAAACAAAGAAATCATTATATATTTAAAGCTAGTCGTTAAAAAACCAAAGAAGCAGACAGAAAGAACCTGTTTTTAGTTTTCATAATAATTTTATTAAGGTTTGACATATAAAGGTTCATCACAATGTTACAAGACATCCACGACATTATATCTTATATATTAATGTCATGTCATGTGCTATAAAAGTTTATAATTGATTTTAGATTATTTTTAAAACTTTATGTCATATGAATTAAATAGAAATTTAAGATAAAACATGTCATGAAATAAATTTTATTGATAAAGATAATTTCAAAAAATAATTTTAAAAACTTTCTTCATTTCACAATTTAAGATTTAAGAGTACACTACTTAAGAAATATTGACTAACAAGTGATTTTTTAACTTAAAATATTATAAAACTACTCAAGAACTTTATTTTTAAATTTAAAAGCCATTTTAAATTTAATTTCAGAACTAGTAATTTAATTGTACAAGTAATATAGAATTAAAATAAGTATCATCCCATGAGAATTAATTGTAATCAGGTACCATTTTAAATTAATAATAGTAGTTGGATAAACTCAAATAGATTGTACCAAAAAGAGTAAGAGGCTAAATTGAAAAGGTGCAAACAAACAAGTAATGGATAAGATAGGTGATAGTAAATAACAAATTCAACTGCAGATGTACTAAGATATTACACTACTAAAAAAACAACATTCAACATCAGATTTTTTGGACATTTAATATCGGTTTTTAACCGATGTTGAAACTAGCGACGTTGAAAGTTTGGACATTAACATCGGTTTTGAAAAACTGATGTTAAAAAAAGTATACAACATCGATTTTTAGTAAAAATCGATGTCGCTATATAAGAAATAAAAGGAAAAAAATGTAAAAGTGAGACTGAAATGTGAGTTGCGAGGGAGAGTGGAAGTGCCACCAAGCGTTAGATCGAGAGTGAGAGTGGAAGTGCCACCAACAACAACACCAAGACCGTCGTGAGAGTGACAGTCGAAGTAACCTAAGGCTGAGAGTACGCGAGCAGTGAAGGATGAGAGTGAGAGTCAGAGATAGGCGCGAGAGTGAAGGGTGTTTAATTTAGGGGCAACGCTTTTTTAATAACAATAACAACATCGGTTTTCAACGAAAAATCGATGTTGCTATATCTTGCACAACATCGGTTTTTAATGAAAACCGATGTTAATGTGTTATGTTAACATCAGTTTTTCAAAAAACCTTAAAAATCGATGTTAACGTGTATCTGTTAACATCGATTTTTCAGAAAACCTTAAAAATCGATGTTAACACATCTGTTAACATCGGTTTTCCAAAAAAACCTTAAAAACTGATGTTAACGTGTATATGTTAACATCGGTTTTCCAAAAAAAACCTTAAAAACCGATGTTAACATGTTTATGTTAACATTGGTTTTTATGATTTTTAGGAAAAACAATGTTAACAGAACATTTTAACATCGATTTTTAAGAAAATAGATGTTAACCAGGTTCGGTTAATAACGAATTTGCCACAATGTTTTCGTTAACATCGATTTTTGCTAAAATCGATGTTAACTTATCGATGTTAAAACCCATTTTTCTAGTAGTGTTAATTTTATCTATTCCTTCACATACAATCATGTCTTTTCCATAAAAAAATCATGTATTTACCCAATCCCAATTCATTCCGATGGATTTAATAACAATCCACTAAATTTTTCAATCATCGACTTTTATACACCTTCATTGATTATCCAACACAATCAAGAGCCCAAAATCAACCCAAGAATAACTAATCCAAACAAAATAATAAACGTATAAAGAAACTTTCCTCAAACCAAACGAAAATGAACCTAGATTGACAACCAAAATCCAATTAAGTAACAATATTATATATGATTCAAAAGAGACTACATCAATATTTATAATGAGAAAGTTTAATTATAATCCATGAAAGAAATAAAAGCAAATGAGAAGAAAGCTAAAAGAGGAACTTTATCAAAGTTGGCTATTCATGAGAATAACTTCAATCTTTGAAGAGATCAAGACTCCCTCCTTATTCAAAAATATTAAAAGTGTTTTTCCCTTCAACCAAAAATATAAAAGTGTCTTTAACAACTTTTAATAATTCACCAGCCCTCCTAAAATCACTTTCTGCTGATCAACTACCACTACTACATGCTAAAACATGTACACCAAAGGGCTCTAATCTGATGCATATATAAAGGGTCCATCTCATATTAATGATGAATCTTGACTATATCTAATTTGATGCTGCCACATAGTGTAACACCATAACACATGAACCGAACCGCATAGTGTACTATATCTAATTTGATGCTCCCACATAGTGTAACACCATAACGCATGAATCAAACCACATAGTGTGGGAAGTGGTGCATATATATATATAACTAGTCAAGCAGTCGTGTCATATTCAATTAATTAATGTGTCCATGTTATTGGGACTTATTGTGAATAAGAATAGACTTATACAGTGACATGTAATTACCAACAAACAAATTATCATAAGTGAGATAGTGAAACTGTTCTAATAGTTCCAATGGTTGGTATGACTTACACTAGCATATGAAGAATTTAATATATTTAATGTCCATTCTTTTTATACAGTCAAAACCAATCCAAACTCTATCATCCATATCTTCTTATATACGTCAAATATTGCAGCAGCATCCAATAACAATAAACTTTAGTGTAGCTTACCACTAGCATATATGATCCTTATGTAGAAACTTCATCAGTGACACTAAAACAATATGATTGAATCTAAGACCAGGAACTGAAATGCATTCACTATAACTACATCATAAAAAGAAATGTAGAGCTGGACCATCCCTGACTGGATATACTGTTTAATTAGTTGGATATGAATATGTAAGAAATGTGAGAAGGTGAAGATTTTATAAATTTATTATATCTTCTAATTCATCTCAGGTCATGAATATTAAACTCTTAATAATTTGTAGAATTTTACTTTTTCTCTTTTCCTGTTATAAACCAAACATAGTTTTCTTTCTCTTTCACGCATATTCAAAAACACATAGTGCTCGACCAAAAGAAAACCACAATGAGCAATAGAGATAAAAAGAGAACCTACCAGCGAGAGAAAGAGAAGGAAATTTCACGAGAGAAACTTTGCAAGTCGAGAGTGGCAACGTGGTGGGCAATGCGACGACCACACACTGACATAGTGGGCTATGCGATGGAGGAACGGTGGGCACGTTGTGGTACGGTGATGGCGCGGTGGTGGCACGGTGGGCAACAGAGTAAGGATTCGAGGGTAATGAACAAACAAGTAAGGGAATAAGGACGTACCAAAGTGAGAATGACAACATTTGGCTTTTAATTTATAACTAGGGTCAACATCATTTTTTTAAAAAACCGATGTTAACATTACTTCGTTAACATCTATTTTTTTAAAAAATTGATATTAACTTAGTCATCTTAATTAGGAATATGCCACCATGTTTTTGTTAACATTGATTTTATCAAAAATTGATATTAACTACGTGATGTTATATCCCCATTTTGTAGTAGTGATTCTTTTTCAGTAAACATTATAATGGTTATTATGATGATACTTAAGAATGCTCATCAGAAAGGTTCCTAAATGACATCCTCAAAATGGTTTTGTAAGCTATCATTTTCAGATAGCTGTCACGTTTGTCTACTTGCTACAGAAGTCTGCCAGTTAAGTAGAGTCCACTTCAACGGTCTTTTTTGGAGCTTTAAGACATGTTTGAAGAGCATCTGGAAGATAAGTTGAAGCATTCCAGTAAGAGAAACTTGAGCCTAATATCTGTGTGAGAAATCTACAATTTCTGCTTCAACCCTCTTTGTTGAGAATGACCTACTTTTGTATTGAGCTTGTAATCTGCAATAGATCTAAGATAGAAGTGAGAGATTGTATTTTCCTGAGTGAAAACCCTTTGTGTTAGATACAGGGGGTGCTTGAAGAAGGGTTAAGATATCTGCTGAAGCTTGGATGAAGTTTTAGCTTTTAACATGTCATTCAATTGAAGGCATTTGTAATATCCAGATGTATGAGAGTTTCATCTTATTATCCATAGCATTGCATAAACATCATTCATTGGCTTGGATTCATGATTTAACAAAACAACATGGTTTGTGAAAAAGGTTTAAGATTTCATGATTGCATAAATGTCAAGTGCTCAAAGGTTCAAGTTTTTGGAAAAACTCTTTTTGAATGCCTTAATCAATTACCACAAATTGGTAACTATTACTTGAGCCTTGAAGAACATAATAATCGATTACAAGAATTAAGTAATTGATTACTTAGTACAAACACAAAACAAGTCCTGTCTGTGTTAATCGATTATCGTTTATCTGTAATCGATTACTAAGTACTTTGTGAAATGGGAAAACTATGGATTAATCGATTACATGATGTATTAATCGATTACTTTGTTCATACATCTTTTCCAGAAAGCTCGAGAACAAATTAATCAATTAAATGAACAATTAATCGATTACTTAAGAGTAAACAATCGATTACATGGACGTATTAATCCATTACATTCAGTTATAACATTTTTTCTATATAAAGTTGTTAAGTCTTTTGAAAAGATAGATCATTACATTACGAATTTTCAAAGCTTTCAAAAACCTTCTGAAGTGAGAAGAGATATTCTGAGTCACAAAGCATTTGTTCACAAATTTCAATATTCATGCTTCGTTGAATGGTTTATTCTTGGACAAGTTTTTAAAGAAGCTCTTGGAGAGTTTGGTTTGAAACTTATTTTCCTTTTCAACCTTGATCAAGATTGGTAATCATATTCATTCATATATTGGGGATCACAGGTTATTTCTTTCCATTAGTTTTTGAGTATTACTCATTTCTAGTTTTTTTGTTTCTTACTATTACAAAAGATTCTTCAAGCTTTTCTAGAGTAGGGTTCTCTAGAGGGAAGAGTAGAGAAGGATTTCTCTATGTCTTTGTCACTAGGAGTCTAAAGGGGGTTTTAGATTTCTGTTCTTTATCTAGGGTTGATAAAGAGTGAATGTTGTAAACTAAATTTTTGGGAATAGTGGAACTCTAATCAAAGTTTTGGTTAGAAGAAATTGGATGTACCTTCACTTGATGAGAGGTGAACAGTATAAGTTCTTGTGTTGATTACTTTATTTAATCTCTTCTTATCATATTAATATGTGATTCTATTGGTGAAATCTTTATCACTCAACAAGTAAAAGTTTATGTAATTGTTTTCTTGAGTTGAGTGGTTTGATTGATTGAAGCATTCTTGGATTTAATTGTGATACGATTTTATAACTCTGATTCTTACATAATTTTAAAAGGCCAAGTTTTAACCAATTCACCCCCCTCTTGGTTAATTGTGTGTGTTTATATTGTTTTCACTTTGTGAGGTGATAATCTATCTATATGCAGTCTAAATCATAGAACTCGCCCTTTAGGATGAGATTTCACTAACACAACCAGTCATAACTAGACCAACAACCACTGGATTTTAACACCTTGCCAGTTCCCTAATTGGACTTCAATACTAGCCTTAACTAGACCGACAACACTACTAGATTTCAATTTTGCCAGCCACTGTTGGGTTTAATACAAAAAAAAAGGATTTGTGTTTCACTGTACAAAATATAGATCTTTAGGAATTGAGTCTCTCACTTCTATCTAAAGAATATTATAGACTTGTAAGCACAATACAAAAGTGGTTCACTCTTACAGAGAGGGTTGAAACAAAAATGCATAATTCTGACTCTGATATTTTGCTCCATATGATTTTGTTTTGGAATGCTTCAACATGTTCATCATGCTCTTCAAAAATCCTTCATAAAGCTCTCAAGAATACCGTTGAGGTGGGTGATTGATCGTTTTTAGTATAGTATTTTCTATTCTTCTTAGCTTATTTGACTTATCTTGGATTCTTATTTCAGAATAATTCTTTTCTCTCTTTTTCTCTCAACTGTTCTCCATTGTTTTTTATTTTTCTTCTTCCTTTCATCTCCGTTATTCTATTTTCTTACACAAAATTTGTGACTCTTCCACTGATGATGATCATGTAAGGCTAAACAATCAATCAATCTAAGGATCTAGTCCAAGTAAGGAGAATTTGAGTTATAGTTTGTATTCTAATTTTTGTGTGAACGTTCATCTTCTTCTTCAATCCTCTTTTCAATTTTCTTGATTATGAATATGTTTAGGATTGAAAACAAATTAGGCTATAGATTTATTTCCTAATTTTGAATTTTAATCATAGATTGTTTGGATGATATTTCAATCCGATTTGTGATTTCAATTGATTTAGGAGTTAATTCGATTGAAATACTTATGATGATATGTTGAATTGAGGGAGAGCCACTTGAAGCACAAAGGATAAATTGATTCAAGAAGGAAGGCTTTGAACTTTCAATATGCCATGAAGCCTTGAAGATTAATTTGTGATTGAATGTAAAAGGAAGAAAGTATTTCTGGTGATCCAAGTGCATTGCATTCATATCATTCATTGAATCTATGTGGTTATGAAAAAGAGTTCACAAGGCTTTGATAAAATTGCATAAGTTTTTTAAATCAAATCATAAGGTTTTGGAAAAATAAGTTTCTTTCTGATATAATCGATTATTTCAATAAAACAATCGATTATTTTGATCTTTATATTTTCTGGAAAACCTTTCAAGAACAATGTAATTGATTACATGTCGGGTTAATCGATTATTCTCACTTGATTTACTTTTTAAACTACCCTGATGAACATAGTAATCAATTATCTATGAACTGTAATCGATTACCTTAGACAAAACTTAAAATCATCTCTCTGTCATAATCAATTACCCAAGATAGTAATTGATTACATGATATGCTATACTTGCAATGCTTTCTATCATAATCGATTACCCAATGCATATCTTGGCTTAGGAGATTTCTGGCTTAATTGATTACCAGAGATTGTAATCGATTACTTAGTTCAAACGCGTTTTATACACCTTCCTGGTTTAATCGATTACCTAAGGATGTAATCGATTACACAGTGCTTTCATTATTGAACATTCTTCTGGTGTAATCGATTACTCATCGTAATAATCGATTATTTTGATTGAAAACCATACCCAGAATTTTTATGAACACATTAATCGATTACAAGCTTGATTTAATCGATTATATAAGTAAAATAATCGATTACAGGAGCGTAATTAATCGATTACCAACGGTTACTAAAGTTTGTTATAAATAGAACCTTGGCTCAGTTGTTTTTAGAAACTTGATCAATTCGTATTACTGAGCATTAAAAGGCTTTTCAAACATTCTTTAGTGATTCTCTGGGTTCATAAGGTTCTTGCTTTCACAATACATTCATGAGTTGTTAAATTGATGTAAAAAGCAAGAAGTGTCTTTTCAAAGTTTTAAGGAAGCATTGTTCTGAATCTGTATTCAACTTTCAACCTAATTTAATCATTCATATGTACATAATTCATTGGATCATCAGGTGACTTCTTTCCTTAAACTTTGAAGTTGTATATTTGTTATTTAATTTTTGTAAAGATTGGCTTATTGTAAATGGGTTTCTTGCATGATAACTAGAGATAGGGTTTCTCTAGGAGTTGCTGAGTAGTGTTCTCAGTGGGGTTAGTCTCTAAGGATCTAATAGTGGTTTAGATCTCTGAACTTTGTCTAGGGTTGATAAAGAAAGGCTTGTAATATCTTGTAAGAATAATATTTGCAATAGTGGAACTCCATTCTAGTGTTGAGTGGAAGAACTGCATGTAGCTTCATAGTGTTTGAAGTGAACCAGTATAAAATTGTGGCTGATCTTTATTCGATTCTCTTCATTTCCTAATTGCTTTGCTTTGTGAATCAAATTATTTGCACAGAAAAGATTTCAATTGTCTATTGATTTTCTTGACAGAGGAATTTGATTGAATATAAGATTGTTGGTTTCAAAACAATTTTAAAGTGATAAATATCCTATGGAAACTCTGATTACAAAATTTTTAAATACCAAGGTTCAACCAATTCACCCCTCCTCTTGGTTGTATTGAATTATTCCTATCATTTTTCATGATATTGAATGAACCTTCATAATACGATCATTATTTGAGAACTACGACAATTTGCATTACTTGGGTTGATGAATTGGATTGATATTCTTGAATATGTTTTACAACACCTTTTATCAATTCTGTGAGTTTCTGCATTTTTCTTCAATTCTTGTTTGTGTTTCTGCAACTTTTTTCATTGTCTGCAAAATGTTTCAGAAATCCCCTGCCGTTTATAAGTGGATTAAGTCTGGAACCAAATTGGACTGTATCTCTAAGTCGACCTAGGTTAATCCTGTGCAACATAATTATTTTAGTTTTATTTGTTTTGTAGCAATTTGACAGTCCTTATCAAAATTGGCATTGTTGCCCGGGATATGGTTCATTGTTTGCCAACTTTAATCCACTCATAATTAGATAATGTTGGATATAGGGGGAGCAACATGAAGATTGTAAAGGAAATTGATCAAGAGTTGGTTTTGAGCTTTCAACATGCAAATGGGTGCCTTGAAGTTAAAGATTGTGTGAAATATGTAAGAGAAAAGCAATCTAGTGATCCAAGTGCATTGCATACATTCATTCATGAATAAACTAATTGATTTTCATAAGATTTAAACAAGGCTTTCATAAAATGGTTAAGTTTTAAATATGTTTGAAAAGGTTTTTGGAAAAATACATTTCCTATTGGTTTAATCGATTACATACTTCATTTAATCGATTATTTTGTTCTTAGTCCAACTTGGAAAAGCTTTCAAGAACATTGTAATCGATTATTTGACCTTTGTTTTCATATAAACTGCCTTGTGATTGAATATAGTCGATTACCACTTCATTGTAATCGATTACATAGTTATATGTATTTTAAAGTCGTGCTGGGATAATTGATTACCAATGTATCGTAATCGATTACACAAGCTTATTTTGAAAAAGTCATCTTCCTGCTTTAATCGATTACCATTTCTAGCAATCGATTACACTATGTGTTTGAAAATTGTACGTTTGTATTAGATAATCGATTACCACATTTCGTAATCGATTACATAGTGTATTTGGAAGGCTACAGGCTCTTGCATTAATCGATTACCAAAGTTCGTAATCAATTACATTGTGCATTTTGATATTTTGAAGTCTCCTGTCTTAATCGATTACATGACGGAATAATTGATTATTTGGCTCATTGAGAAAATCCTAAAATGCTTATGAATAGTTTAATCGATTACATTCTTGATTTAATCGATTACATGTGCAAAATAATCGATTATTTGGTGCGTTTAATCGATTACAGTTAGTTACAAAAAGCTGTTATAAATAGGATTGATGCTCAGCTTGATTTCGAACTTTGTAGAACATTACCCATACGTATTTTCTGAGCTTAAAAAGTCTTGTAAGCATTCTAAAGTGTTTTCTAAGGGTTTAATTATTTCTTGCTCCATTGTGCTTTGATCATGTGTGTTTGAGTCATTCTTAGAGCTTGAAATCATTTCAAGATTAAGGAAAGCTGTGCTAATTGATTTGTAATCATTCAACCTGATCTGGTAACTTCATTTTGCATTGCATACATTAGATCATCAGGTTGTTTCTCTCCTTAATCTGATTGTAATTTTCGTTTTGAATTTTCTTTGTAATTTGGCTATTGTAATTAGGTTCTTGCTTGAAACTAGAGAAGGGGATCTCTAAGTGAAAGAACTGAGTAGTGTTCTCGATTTCTTGTCTCTTAGAATCTAATAGGGTTTTAAATTTCTGTACTTTATCTAGGGTTAATAAAGGGAGACATTGTATTTGAATGTAAGAACTGAAAATTATAATAGTGGAACTCTAACCTAGTGTTGGTTGGAAGAAAACTGGATATAGCTTCTAGTGTTGAAGTGAACCAATATAAATCTGATTGTGTCTTGCTTCTCTATCCCTTAACTCATTATATTCATTGTGTTCTTGATTAAATTGCTTGACCAACAAAGTCAGTTTTGATCCATTGAATTCCTTGGGGCTGAGCTACTTGATTGAATAAGGTTTCTTGGTTTTGAAAAGTGATAAAGATACTAGGAACTCTGATTTTGATTAAAGAAATTTTTAATTTACCAAGGTTTAACCAATTCACCCCCCCTCTTGATTAAGTGTGAAGTGTTCTAATCATTTTCAATTGGTATCAGAGCTGGTTCTTGAAAGTTACTCAAGATCACTATTTTCTTTCAAAAATGAATACTTCACAAATAACATTCAAGGAAGGTGCTTCTTTAAACAGACCTCCTTTGTTTGAAGGGGAGAATTTCATTTTTTGGAAAAATAGGATGATGATCTTTATTCAATCTAATGACCTAGGTGATTGGAATGCAATAGAGAAAGGTCCCATGGTGCCTATCAAAAATGTTGGTAATGATATGGTTCCCAAAGAATGGGATGAGATGAATGATGCTGAGAAAAGGGTTGTTCAATATGATTTCAAGGTTAAAAACATGATAACCTCTGCACTTTCCTCTAATGAATTCTTTAGAACAGTTAGGTGCACAAGTGCTAAGGAGATGTGGGAGATGTTAGAGATTACTCATGAAGGAACAGATGAAGTAAGAAGATCAAGGAAGCACTCATTGATCCATGATATGAAATGTTCAAGATGAACAGCAATGAAAACATATCCTAGCTGCAAACAAGATTCACATACATTGTCAACCATTTTTTGGGGCTTGGAAAGACTTTTGATGTTGAGGAATTAAACATCAAGATCTTGAAATGCCTCACTAGATCTTGACAACCAAAAGTAATAGCTATCAAGGAATCCAAGGATCTTTCTAAAATGTCCATGGCTGCTCTTTTTGGTAAGCTACTTGAATCTCAATTAATGTGTGTTGAAGATGCAGAAAAGAAAGGAAAAGGAATTGCACTAAGAGCTGTATCAACAAGAGCTGAAAAAGAAGAGGAATTAAGTGATGAGGAAGATGAAGAGAATATAAACTTGATAGTGAAAAAGTTCAGCAAATTCTTGAAGAAGAATAAGGGCAAAAGATTCTCAAGAAACACCAAGAAAAACACAAAGAACAACAACAACAAGATTGATAGCAACTTTACATGCTCTGAATGTGGGAAACCTGGCCACATTAAGACTGAATGCTCAATCTACTTGAAGAAGCAACAAGGAGACAACAAAGTAAAGAAGGATGGAAAAGCTAGAAGAGCCTATATAGCTTGGGAGGACAATGATTCAACAACCTCTTAATCCTCCACTGAAATTGAGAAAGCAAACATGTGTCTTACCTCCATTGTCAATGAAGATAGTGATGATATTTTAGATGAAGAAGATAAGGTAAATTCTGAACTAGATCAAGCTATTCTTGTTTTTCAAGAAATGCATAAAGAGGCTCAAAAGCTTGCAAGATCTAACAATAAACTTAAAGAAAATATCAAAGAATATCTTGCAAAAATTTTAGAATTGCAAATTGAAATTTGCAACTTGAAAGAACAAAATGAGAAACTTCTTTCAAGTTACAAATCAAATGGTTGTGTATGTGCCTTGTAATGCCTTAAATTTTACGCATGGGTTAAAGCTTATTTTTGGGTTTTGCTGTGAGCCACGCCTGGAGCGTGGGAAGTGCTCTAGAAAGTTTATTTCCACTGGATTGCCACGCCTTGAGCGTGGGAGCCACGCCAGGAGCGTGGGAGTCACGTCAGGACCTATATAAGGCGCAAAAGCTTGGGAAAACCTTGGCTTTTCTTCCTTTCTTCTTCCTCCTTCGTCCAGACCTCCATTGGAGAGTTCTCCAAGCTCCCATGACCATGCCTTGTGACCCCAAATACCTTCCAAAGCCTAGTAAACCTCCTAGGAACCAAGTTAGAGCCAAAATCCTTCCTCCCTGTCCTTTGGAACTCAGAAAACCCCTTCTCTGAGAAAAGCTACAGAGAACTCGAGATTGGACGAAGAACGGCGGTGTTTCAGCTGCACCAAGGCTAGGAAGAGTAGCCCAGAGGCCTTCCTCGGTAGTTTTGAGGTAAGAAACTCGAGTTTCTCCGGTTAATTTCTGATTTGAGGGTTTTGATGAATAGTGACCCATCTGTGATAGAGCTAGAATTAGCTCTGGGTCCAGTTGAGAGATGTGTTCAGGATGATGAGAGGAGGAAGGATTAGCTTTCAGTTTGTGGTTTGGTAACTGTT
>PYAF01003181.1:109920-127564 GCA_007407185.1 Glycine tomentella
TAGTAAAGTTCCTAGAAATTCTATTCTAGATTTTCTTGTCACCTATTAGTAATTTATTACCTAGGAGTATTGTATTGAAATTTTTCTAATCTCTATTCTAGGTAAAAAAATCCTTTAATCACATATTACTAATTGATCTAAAACATTTCCTAAATTACACATTTAACACGTATATAAAAATATTGGGGTGTTACACAAGCCATTGATGAAGACCTACAACTAGTGTATGGTCTGAAGAACGCCATTCCCATGAATTGGGTTCTTATATTTGAAGAGATTATGTTAAAATCTAAGCGGCTAGTCAATTATCCCTTTCCCTATGTTGTACTTGTGTCTAGGTTCATAGACCACTTCAATATTGATGTTTCTAATGAAGTTGTGGACCACACAAACTATAGTAACAACCTCATTCAAGATAAACATCTTAATAAGCTAGGCATGATGAAATCACTACAAGGATGGGTGATGGCTGGTCCACAACCACCAATGCCTCAACCTCCTCCTACTGCTGCTGGTGAAGAAGAAGAAGCTTCTGAGGATAAAGAAAGGGATCCAAATCAGCCAATGTACACTCATTTTGAATTCCTCATGTTACAGAAGATGGATGGCTTACTCCAAATGCAACATGACTTTAAGGCTGAAACCAGTGTAGCTTTAGATGAAATAAAAGATAGGCTAGATCGCATAGAGGCCACTATAAAATGTGATGAATCTGAAACCTTCTAGGCCTATGAAATGTTTAGTTTTTTATGCTCTGTTGTTTAAAACCAGAGACTGTCAGTGATATTGATTACAAGATTATTTAATTGATTATATTGTTCATATATCTTTTCCAGAATCAGCTCAAAACACTTTAGTCAATTATTTGGGATATTAATCGATTACATTAGTTAAAATAGTCGATTACATGGAGTTATATCTATTTTCTATAAAAGTTGTTGGGTCTTTTGTTTTAACAGAACTTGATTTTGCGAATTACCAATTACTTACAAAAGCCCTCTGAGTCTGAGAAAAGATATTCTGAGTTACATTGATCTTGTTTTAAAACCCAGAACTCATGCATCATTGATCATGTTGGTTTGAACAAGATTTGACAAGAGTTTTTCAAAGAGAGCTGATTCCAAGAATTGCATTCATTCAACCTGAGATTGTTTGGTAAAATTCATTCACTCATCTTCTGAGGATCATGAGGTTGTATCTCTCTTAAACTCTTGCTATGATTTGATTGTTTACTTTTATTTCTTGTAAGTTCTTAGATCAAAGAAGTTCTTTAAATCTTTTCTAGAGTAGTGTTCTCTAGAGGGAAGAATAGAGAAGGGTTCTCTAGTTCTTGATCATTAGAAGTCTAAAGGGGATTTAGAATTCGTTTCTTTATCTAGGGTTGATAAAGTTGATCACTTATAGCTTGAAAAGAACAGATTTTGATATAGAGGAACTCTAGCTAAGGTTTGGTTAGAAGAAACTGGATGTAACTTCTCTTTTGAGGAGTGAACCAGTATAGATTTGGTGTTCTCTTAATTCTTATCTTGATGTCTTAATTTTCTTATCTTGTGGTTAATCTTTTTTAGATCAACTGATAGAATTTCCGCTATTGCTTGAAGTGAAGGATGAATCTTGATTGATTGAAAATTTTTTAAGAAGGATGTACCTGTGATAAGATTTTTAATCTGCTGCTAGCTTTCAAAGAAATTTTTAAAGTCCCTGTTTTAACCAATTCACCCCCTCTTGGTTAATTGTGTGTGTTCATATTATTTTTAATTGGTATCAAGAGCAGGTTCTTGAGTGTTATTCAAGATCACTATCTTTTTTAAAACAAAATGAATAACACACAAATTACCTTCAAGGAGGATGCCTCTCTTAATCGTCCTCTGATGTTTGAAGGAAAGCATTTCAGTTTTTGGAAAAACAGAATACGGATTTTTTATTCGATCAAATGACCAGTGCTTGGAATGCAATAGAAAAGACTCCTTTGATTCCTACAAAAAAAAAAAAATTGATAATGAATGGATTCCCAAGGAGTGGAATGAGATGACGGATGCAGAAAAAAGAATTGTGCAGTACGATTTTAAAGCTAAGAACGTGATTACTTTTGCACTTTCTTCTGACGAATTTTTTAGAACTGTTAGGTGTAAAAGCACAAAGGAGATGTGGGAGATGTTGGAAGTCACTCATGAAGGGACAGATGAAGTCAGAAGATCAAGGAAGCATGCCTTGATTCATGACTATGAAATATTCAAGATGAACACCACAAAAAACATATCTCAGCTCTAAACAAGATTCACTCATATTGTAAATCATCTTCTTGGTCTTGGGAAGATATTTGATGCTGAAAAATTAAACATCAAAATCTTGAAGTGTCTCACAAGACCTTGGCAACCAAAGGTGACAACAATCAAGGAATCAAAAGATCTATCCAAGATGTCCATGACTGCACTTTTTGTTAAGCTTCTTGAAATAAACTTAAAATGTCACAGTTAACACATGTTGAAGATGCAAAAAAGAAACACAAGAGTATAGCCTTAAAAACTGCATCATCTAATGTGGAAAAAGAAGAAGACTCAAGTGAAGATAAAAGTGATAAACACGTGAACATAATACTCAAAAAATTCAGCAAGTTCATGAGGAGGAACAAAAACAAAAAGTTGTCAAAGTTCAACAAAAGAAATGACAACAAGAACAACAACTCCAACTTCACTTGCTTTGAATATGGTAATCCTGGCCACATTAAATCTGATTGTCCAATTTTTTTGAAGAAGCATTTAGGTGAGAAAAAGACAAAGAAAGAAGGAAAGCCAAAGAAGGCATACATAGCATGGGAAGACAATGATTCAACAACTTTTGGATCAACAACTGAGAATGAAGAAGCAAATGTTTGCTTCACTTTTACAATAAGTGAAGATGAAGATTTCTCAAGTGTTGAATCAGAGGTAAATTTTGAATTTAATCAAGTTGTCGATGTTTTCCATGAAATGCATGAAAAGGCTAAAATGCTTGCAAAATCCAACAATAGACTTAAAGAAAATCTTAGATGGCATGTCACCAAACTTGTAGCAATGCAAACTGAAATTTGTATCTTGAAAGAAGAAAATGAAAAACTTGTTTCAAGGTACAAAACTAATGGGTGTGTATGTGCATCTTCTTCTTCTAATGATAATTGCAAGATCCTACAAAAAGAATTTGATGATTTCAAAAAGAGTCAAGGTGAAAAGTATATGTTATTACTTTCTGAAAATTCTTATTTAGCTGATCTTTCAAAAAGGTTTTATAGATAAAAATGCAATTTAAATCAAATGCTAAGTGTACAAAAGTATGCTGGAGATACTTCTGGTTTGGGTTACAAACATGGAGCAAAACCTTTTGGAAATACAAAGTTTGTACCACAAAAACAGAAGAATCAAAAAGGTTTTTCAAAATCAAAGTATAATCAATTGACTCATTTTGAAAGAGCATCAAAATATATAACTTGCAATTATTGCATGAAGAAGGTTCATACATCCCATAGGTGTTATACTAGAAGGTTTTATGTGCCTAATGGTGAATGCATTTGGGTCCCTAAGAAAAGGAGAAAACCAACTAACACCTATGGACCCAACCTAATTTTAATACCTTTTTTTGTCACTTAATTTGAATGTGTAGGTGTGTCTTAGAGCAAAATCATCATTATGGTACCTTGATAGTGGATACTCTAGACACATGACAGGTGACATATCCATGCTTACAAATGTTACTCTAAAAGATGGAGGATTTGTCACTTATGGCGACAACAACAAAAGGAAGATAGTTGGAGAAGGAAACATAGGAGATAGCTTTAAAACCATGATAAAAAATGTTAGGAGTGGGTTTCAAAAATGTTAGGAGTGGCGACAACAACATGGGAATTTGTTCCTAGACCCTCTTCTCACAAACCTATTGGCATCAAGTGGATTTCAGAAATAAACTTGATGAAAGTGGCATCATAGTTAGGAGTAAGGCTAGATTGGTTTCAAAAGGTTACAACCAAGAAGAAGGCATAAACTATGATGAAACCTATGCTCCAGTAGCTAGGTTAGAGGCCATTAGGTTGTTGCTTGCATATGCATGCTTGGTGGATTTTAAACGGTGGATTTTAAACTTTTTCAAATGGATGTAAAAAGTGCTTTTGTAAATGGATATATTGAGGAGGAAATCTATGTTGATCAACCTCCGGGTTTTGTTGATTTCAAATATTCAAACCATGTTTTTAAACTAAAAAAAGCTCTTTATGGTTTAAAACAAGCTCGGAGATCTTGGTATGAATGATTGAGCAACTTCTTGCTTAGCCAATCTTTCATAAGAGGACAAGTGGACAAAACCTTATTCATCAAGAAAAATGGCAATGACATATTGTTGGTTCAAATTAATGTTGATGATATAATATTTGGTTCAACTAATCAATCTTTGTGCAAATAATTTTCTATCTCTATGCAGAGTGAGTTTAAAATGTCAATGATGGGAGAGCTAACATTCTTTCTTGGACTTCAAGTGAAGCAAATGAAGAATGAGACATTTTTAAGTCAAACCAAATACTGCCTTGAAGTGATCAAGAAGTTTGAAATGGAGAAAAGCAAGGACGTTGAAACTTCAATGGCTACATCAACCTATCTTGATTCAGATGAAAAAGGAAAGAAGGTTAATTGATGTGAATCCCCTTGCCTTGCTTCAATTTTGGACCAATTCTAGGTTGGAATTCACACACTAATTGAGCCAGAAATGTATTGTTAACTTTTACGTGTTTCTCTGCCTATAGAACTTGGATTGGAACGATTCCAAAATGATGTGAAAGAGGACGTTCTGAAATGAAAATTAGACATAGAAAACACCGAAAAAGGATAAGTAAAATGAGAATTATCTAAATAAGAAATTCGGGTTGAATTGCAGAATTAGTATTGCAGAAATTTAAACAAGGAATCAAAAAATGTGCAAAGGAAGAAGTAGATAGGCACCACAAACAATTGATGTCTGATAAGCCTTGAGGATCGCCATAAGAATTGAGCAATTCTTGATAAGATCAAATGGTTCAAGGAAGAACCCTAGCAGAGACAATTCTCAAGCTAATGATAAAATCCAACAAAAAATCCCCTTCTTTATTCACTTCAGAATTGATTTACACAAATTAGTTCTCATGCATTTGGTAAAAAATAAAATAAAAATAAAATCTTAACATTGTAAGAATAACTAAAATGCCTTAGTGGTTAAGTGAGGCATAAATAAGCTTGAGGTCCAGGTCTCAAAACTAGCTACAAGCACTTTATTATTGTTATTTTTTTATTAAATGCCTAAGTCAATAATTGCTTTTTATTATGACTCCAAGCAAGCAATACATGTGACTAGTAACCCACTCATGCAGCCCTTTAGATGTTGGGTCCCCTCATGCAATTGGACTGCCCTCAGATTAGCCATCATATGTTGCAAAGCTTCTTGGGTCATTTTAGCTCTTGCTATTGTCATAGGCCCTCTTGAGCCTTGTATTGAGTCTTGGTCTTGGGGTTGGTCTTTGATGTCCTCATCATTCCCTCCTTCTTGAAAAACATTTACCCTCAAATCAACTAAATCATCACCTACATAAAAAAGAGATAGATCAGCCACATTAAAAGTAGGACTTATACCATACTCACCCGGCAATTCAATTTTGTAGACATTATCATTAATCTTGTCCAATACTTGAAAATGACCATCTCCTCTTGGCATAAGCTTCAACTTCCTTTGTGAAGGGAACCGCTCTTTCCTAAAATTCACCCATACCCAGTCACTTGAAATGTTACCTTTTTCCTTCCTTTATTTGCATACTTTGTATATCCTTCTATTTTGTTCTCAATTTAGGCCTTGACTTTCTCATGCAACTTCTCGACATATTCTGCTTTAACCTGTAACGCCTCAGATTTTCAACTTTATGTTGTATTAATTTTTAATGAAAATACTTTTTCTCGTGTAAATAAAATAACAAACTAAGGTTTACTAAAAAATTTCGTCACTAATTCATATTAAAAGTTCGGTGTAATATAAAATACAAAATAGTCCAATATTTGTTCTATTACATATTACAAACAACTCAAATATTGCATCATAACAAAACATCTTCAGTCAAACATCTTCATCAAAGTCCTCCATTAAAAATAGCCTGTCAATCCCTCTTTACTGTTCATCTGCTCACCCAAACCAAATCGCGGTCATAGCAGGTGTCAACCACAGACACAAAAATATAGGGTAAGTTTATGATAACCATAATTTAAGCAAATAAAACATATTCATATGCAAATAACAACATTCTTAAAGATGCATGATTCTTTTCGACTCTTATTAATCGGTACCAACAGTCAAGATAGCCCCATCCCTGTGGCACAGAACTGAAACGATCATTCAGGGTCTCAAAGTGTTGCAACAGGATTCTCACCCACACTTCATGTGATCATCATGGGTGGCATGATTTCCCCACTGCCAAGTCACCCCCCAGCTCAGACTTCTCTTATCTGAACGCTCGAACTTAGTTCCTGTAGCTATCTGACACACCTCCTCTTTGAGGCAACTATTATACCTCCTCTCTGATGTAACTCTTATATACACTTCCTCCGTGAGGCAACTCTTATGCATATGATACATATGAAACTAATTCACTTATTTCATTATTCTTTTCATCAACTCATATTTATTTTCAACATTAGTTCTTCAATTACTGTCTCATATATATTTTACTCAGAAATTCAACATAAAGTATAGAACTCAACTTTATATTTATGTACAGAATCTCAGCATATCATTCAAGTACATAGATTCATAGAACACACTCAATAACACATGGAATTTAGAGAGATTCATAGAAACTTTTAGCCACACATGAACTTCATAGAGATTCATGGAAACACTCAACAATGTAACATCCCCAAATTTATAAAAATGTGATGATAATTGGATACAAGTATGTTTAGAAAAAAATAATTATATCACTCTTTCCATGTTGTAGAAATTACTAGAAAATCCTTAAGATGAAAATTTCAAAAAAAAAAAAAAACCTTGGACATTTTTGAAAATAACCAAAATACCCCTAGGTTGCATGGCATAATTACCAAAATGCCCCTAGGCCAAAAATTCTCAAATAACTTTAGAAATTTTGTAGAAACTTGATGAAATTATAAAATTACACTTAGCTGACTAAGTATCAACATATTTTGTAACACAAAACTCTAGAATAAAATTTCTACAAATTTTGAAAGATGACAACTTTGAGGTTGTATTTAAGAAAACTCAAGCATCAGAAAAATATGAAAAAATGGTACATAAAATCTATATAATTTTCTCTTAATTATAGGATGAATAGACCTATTTAATAAAATGGTTTAGTAATTTTGATGATCAAAAGAAATATAGACCAATCAAAAATAAGATAAGGATGTAGTCTAGAATGAAAGGTTTATGTATTGCCCTGTATAAGACTGCTTGGGATTAATTTAAACTATCATTGGGATAAATTCTTAGGAACATCTAGAATTCTAATATTCAAAATTTTCTTTAGATAAAAGAATTCAAATTAAATTGGATTTCTTTTTAAGAAAATACCATATTGAAACTAGATTTTTATTTATCATCAAAAATGACCACATGTAGCATGAAAGGAAGAAAAATTTATATTCCTTCCCTTTGAGCTTGTCATTCACATAGAGAAGCATGGAGAATGAGGAAGAAGCTTCTTGAATTCAGCCACTTGGAAGATAAGCCATAGGATGAAAACAAGTGGCAAGACACTTGTATGGCATGGATGCAAGGTAACATAAAAATCAAGCCAAGATTTCTCTACACTCTTCTATCTTGCACGTGGACAGCTCTAGACATTATTTCAACAATCCCAACGGTCAAAAGTTACATATGTGAGATAGTAGTGTACCTTTAAAATTTTAAAGAGATCTAACGGTTAACGAATCCAGAATTAGAATTTTACTAAAATAGGTTTGGGATAAACTCAAGAATGAAGCTACTCCACGAAAATGCAAGAGAAATGGAGAAACTACATGATTTTGGACACTTGGAAGCAAAGGAGAAGAAGCTCTAAGATCATGCCAAGTGGTAGGACACTTGAAAGGAAGAAAAGAAGGAAGCCTTAAGATTATAACAAGTGTAGGGACACTTGTAAAGGAATAATGATGGCTTATGAGATTTTTCTCTAAGTAATCATTTCTTCAACACTATATAAAGGGAGGAGGAGGAACCTAAGTACAAACCAATTCCAAGATCACTTCTTTCTTCAAATCTCACGTGAACTGTCTCTCTCACACCACCTTCATTTTATTTCATTTCATTCCATCTTTCCCTTTAAAGCTTAAATCAAGTAAACCCCATCACCTTGAAGAAATCACGTGTAGAAGCAAACAACCTTAGGAAGGATTTAACAAGCTTAGAAGGATATCAAGACTCAAACTCACTTGAGGTAGGTTAAGCTTAAATCTCTAGTTAATCAATGGTTTGGATTAATTTACATTCTCTAGTAGGCTGATTTATGGTTGATATTTAGGCTTGAATTTCGTGATGTTTAAAGGTTATTCTTTGATGAGAATATGTTGATTTAAGTTATAAGATAGGCTATGATTTATACCCATTAATATTAGTGAAGTATGAAAGTCCAATTGATAATCTTTTGAGGTGATTTCAATGATACTTTGGACTGTCTATATTTTTATGGACATGTTTTGATTTAATTTTTGAAGTACAGGATGAATGGTGTGGAGTTGAATGATTTAAATACTTGATGATTTGATTTTGAGGATTAATTAGTGAGGTGGTAGGTGAAAGGAAAATTAAAATGTATACTAGGTGAGAATCTTTGTTTATAAATGTTTAAAAGTAATTAGATATTATTTATATCGAGGATTATTAGTTAATTACTAACATAATTTTTCTGTAGTTAAGGTTATTCTCTGGTTATGCATAAGTTAGTAATAATCTTACTTGATTAAGGTATGGTAGTGTAACCATACTCATAAGCTTAATGGATAAGATATGGTGGTGTAACCATACTTATGATATAAATGATGATATGATATATATTTTGCTTATGAATTTGATTTTTATGGATGTTGATATGTTGATGTGAATAAGATAGGTGGATTCATGTTTCCATGTTCCAAGTCTAGTACGAGGCATTGGGGAAACAGAATCTGATGCTACATACAGTACGATATGTAGTACCCAGGTGCAAGGATATATGGCAAAAATTCATGCATGTTTGCGTAAGACTATAGCAGCGTCCACACTCAGTGTGGCCACATACAGTACGATATGTGGAGGCCATTTGCCCTGGGATAGTTCATCTCATGCATGCATATAGTTGCACATTTCTTGTGGATGTGTTTGATTATTTAAATGATTTTACTAACCTACTAATAAGTTCGGGATTTAGCTTTGCCTACTGAGAAATTTATTTCTCACAAGATTTGTTTCATATTTTTCTTAGATGGCAGCCCTGGTCAGGTTCCTTGAAGCTCTGGAGTAGTGAAGATATATAAAAGAAGTTATGAACTGAGCTGGATTTTTGAGAAAAGTAGTGTACTTGTATTATATAAACTTTTTTATCAGAGACATTGACTATGTATATGAGTAACAAATCTTTTGCAAATTTTACGTTTTAAAATTTTTTACTATTATACGTTTCTTAGAAATTTACCCTTAAGTAAAAATAAAAATAAGTAAATATTTAGGTCGTTACAAACAACACATGAACATTAAACACTTATTCAAATGCAAACAACACTTAAACTATCTTTATCATAAAGCTTCCCTAAACATACCTTGTAATCTCCTAGAAGGCTTGTTTTTCTCTTCCTACTTGGCTATCTCCTTCACGTGATTTCCCTAAGAGGTGGGGTTTCTTCTACTTTGTTTTAGGCTTTGAAAAAGAGAGAATGAAAGTGAAATGAAAGGTATTTTCACGTGTGGCTCTTGTATAGGAGTGGCTTGAAAATGACTTCCATTTTGGACCCCCTTGCCTTTATATAGTGGTTGGAAATTAATAAAATATTCAAGGACATTTTTTCCCTTCCTAACTAATTACTTTCATTTAGTTCCATCTTAACTTAGTTTCCCTTCATTCCATTAGATTCTAACTAAATTCATCCTTATTTCTTTAGATTCCAACTAAGTTCATTATGATTCCTTTACTTTATAAAAAAATCTTCTAGGTTCATTATAAGCCATACAAGTGTCCTACCACTTGTTTTTATCTTAAGGCTTGCCTTTACAAGTGTCCAAGTTCATGAAACTTCCTCCTTATCCCTTGCTTTTCACGTGAACTTATGCCTAGGCCAAGGAAACTTTTTATTTTGCTTTCATTTATACATATATCATATCATTTTGTAAATGAAGAAAATTAATCTAATTTTCATTTTTACCTTATACATGGCATTATCTAAGAGAAATTTAAGTTCAATTTAAATTCTTCTACCTAAAGATAATATTGAATAATGTAATTCTAAAGTTTTCCAGAGACTTACTTCAATTACAATATAATTTGCCCATAAATAGTCTATACAGAGTGTTATATAGACTTTACATATAAAGCTGCTCTTTATTTTAATCCAGACTATCCTATGCTACTTTTGACTATCAAAGTTACTAAACTATTTTATTAAATAAGTCTATGAATCCAATAATCAAGAGAAAATTCTATAGATCTTGTCTATCATTTTTCCATATTTTTCTGATGTTTGAATTCTTCTAATTAAAGTTTCAAGATTATTATCTTATAAAATTCATAGAAATTCTATTCTAGGATTTTCTGTCACAAACTATTTTGATACTCTGCCATCCAATAGTACTCTTATAATTTCATCAAGTTTCCACAAAATCTCTAATGATATCTGGTCCTTTCTGGCCTGAAGGGCATTATGGTAATTTCATTATTCATCCTAGGGGTATGATCGTCATTTCTAAGAATGTCCAAGGGTATTTGTGTAATTGTTACCCTAAGGGCATTCTTGTAATTTCATTTTAAGAAAAGGATGATATGGTCATTATTCTCCCAACATTGCTAATTAATATTTCACACAATTTAGTTCTATTTAAACTTAATAAAATTTCACACAACTTTAATATTTACTTGAATAATTGCACAAATATTTTATTCAACATCTATTTGCAATCATGAAAATATTGGGGTGTTACAATTCTCCTCCTTTACAAAAAAATTCGTCCTCGAAATTTACCTGATTCAAAAAGGGTCGGATAGTTCTTCCGCATATCACTTTCCAGTTCCCAAGTAGCATCACCATTTGCACTATTTCCCCAGATCACCTTTACTAAAGGAATTTCTTTTCCTCTTAGAGATTTGATCCTTCTATCCTCAATTCTCACCGGTAATGTTTCATAAGTTAAATTATCCTTTACTGGTACATCATCTAACTCAATCACATGTGAAGGATCATGAATATACTTACGTAATTGAGAGACATGAAAAACATCATGAAGATTTGAAAGTTTTGGGGGTAAGGCAATTTGGTAAGCTACTGGTCTGACTCTTTTAATGATCTGGAAAGGTCCGACAAAACGTGGTGTAAGCTTTCGGGATTTCATAGCTCTCCCAACTCCAATCCAAGGATGTACTCTTAAGAATACATGATTTCCCACTGCAAATTCTAAATCTTTTCTTCTCTGATCATGATAACTCTTTTGCCTGCTTTGAGCAGCTTTCATCCTTTCCTGAATTAATTTAACTTTGTCTGTAGTCTGCTATATAATTTCTGGACCTATAATTAAATTTTCTCCTGACTCCATCCAACACAGAGTAGTTCTGCACTTTCTACCATACGAAGCCTCATATGGTGCCATACCAATAGAGGAATGAAAACTATTGTTGTAGGTAAATTCTATCAAAGGCAGAAAATCTCCCCAGTTTCCTTTGTGTTCTAAAACACAAGCTCTCAACAAGTCTTCTAAAGACTGAATAGTTCGTTCAGTTTGTCCATCAGTTTGCGGATGGTGAGCTGAACTTAGTTTCAATTTGGTTCCCAGAGCCATATGTAGACTTTCCCAAAATCTGGATGTAAATCTAGGATCTCTATCAGACACAATACTAGAAGGAACTCCATGCAATTTCACAATTTCACTTATGTACAAACTTGTCAACTTTTCTAAAGAATACCTAATGTTAATGGGAATAGAATGAGCAGATTTAGTTAACCGATCTACTATAACCCATATGGAATCAAAACCTTTAGGACTCTTAGGTAAAGCGGTAACAAAATCCATGGATATGCTATCCCATTTCCATTGAGGTATTTCTAGAGACTATAACATGCCAGAGGGTTTCCGATGTTCTATCTTAGACTTCTGACAAACTAAACAAGAATACACATATTCACTTATTTCCTTTTTCATCTTTGGCCACCAGAATAAAACTTTTAGATCTTGATGCATTTTAGTGGCTCTTGGATGAATACTCAATTTACTTTTGTGTCCCTCTTCTAAAATTATTCTCTTAAGTTTGTAACATCCCCAAAATTATAAAAATGTGATGATAATTGGATACAAGTATGTTTAGAGAAAAATAACTATATCCCTCTTTCCATGATGTACAAATTACTAGAAAACCCTTAAGATGAAAATTTCAAAAATGCCCTTGGACATTTTTTAAAATGACCAAAAATACCCCTAGGTTGAATGGCATAATTACCAAAATCCCTAGGCCAAAAATGATCAAATAGCTTTAGAAATTTTGTAGAAACTTGATGAAATTATAAAATACACTTAGCTGACTAAGTATCAACATATTTTGTGACACAAAACTCTAGAATAAAATTTCTACAAATTTTAGAAGATGACAACTTGGATGTTGTATTCAAGAAAACTCAAGCATTAGAAAAATATGGAAAAATGGTACATAAAATCTATAGAATTTTCTCTTAATTATAGGATGAACAAACCTATTTAATAAAATGGTTTAGTAATTTTGATGGTCAGAAGAAGTATAGACCAATCAAAAATAAGATAAAGATGTAGTCTAGAATGAAAGGTTTATGTATTGCCCTGTATAAGACTGCTTGGGATTAATTTAAACTATCATTGGGATAAATTCATAGGCACATCTAGAATTCTAATATTCAAAATTTTCTTTAGCTAAAAGAATTCAAATTAAATTGGATTTCTTTTTAAGAAAATACCATATTGAAACTAGATTTTTATTCATCATAAAAAATGATCACATGTAGCATGAAAGGAAGAAAAATTTGTATTCCTTCCCTTTGAGCTTGTCATTCACGTGGAGAAGCATGGAGAATGAGGAAGAAGCTTCTTGAATTCAGCCACTTGGAAGATAAGCCATAGGATGAAAACAAGTGGCAAAACACTTGTATGGCATGGATGCAAGATAACATAAAAATCAAGCCAAGATTTCTCTACACTCTTCCATCTTGCACGTGGACAGCTTTAGACATTATTTCAACAATCCCAACGGTCAAAAGTTACATATGTGAGATAGTAGTGTACCTGTAAAATTTTAAAGAGATCCAACGGTTAAAGAATCTAGAATTAGAATTTTACTAAACCAGGTTTGGGATAAACTCAAGAATGAAAGAAAAAGCATAATAATCTTCCTTGGCAAGCTACTTCACGAAAATGCAAGAGAAATGGAGAAACTTCATGATTTTGGACACTTGGAAGCAAAGGAGAAGAAGCTCTAAGATCATGCCAAGTGGTAGGACACTTGTAAAGGAATAATGATGGCTTATGAGATTTTTCTCTAAGTAATCATTTCTTCAACACTATATAAAGGGAGGAGGAGGAACCTAAGTACAAACCAATTCCAAGACCACTCCTTTCTTCAAACCTCACGTGAACTCTCTCCCTCACACCACTTTCATTTCATTTCATTTCAATTCATCTTTCCCTTTAAAGCTTAAATCAAGTAAACCCCATCACCTTGAAGAAATCACGTGTAGAGGTAAACAACCTTAGGAAGGATTTAACAAGCTTAGAAAGATATCAAGACTCAAACTCACTTGAGGTAGGTGAAGCTTAAATCTCTAGTTAATCAATGGTTTGGATTAATTTACATGCTTTAGTAGGCTGATTCATGGTTGATTTTAGGTTTGAATTTTGTGATGTTCAAGATAAGAATATGTTGATTTAAGTCATAAGATAGGCTATGATTTATACCCATCAATATTAGTGAAGTATGGAAGTCCATTTGATGATCTTTTGAGGTGATTTTAATGATATTTGGACCGTCTGTTTATATTTTTATGGACATGTTTTGATTTAATTTTTGAAGTAGAGGATGAACGGTATGTAGTTGAATAGTGTAAATACTTGATGATTTGATTTTGAGGATTAATTAGTGAGGTGGTAGGTGAAAGGAGAATAAAAGATGCATACTAGGCTTTAATCTTTTATTATGAAAATTTCAAGGGATTAAGAATTATTTGAAAGACATATTATGGGTTATTAGTTAGAATACTAACATAATTTTCTATGAGGATATTCTTTGGTCATGCCTAAGTTGGTAATGATTTTGCTTGAATAGAATATGGTGGTTTAACCATACTTATAAGCTTATTGGATAAGGTATGGTGGTGTAACCATACTTATGATATATATGATGATATGATAAAAATATTTTCCATAAGTTAATATGTATTTACCTTATGGATTTGATTTTTTTATGTATGGATGTTGATGTGATTAAGATAGGTGGATTCATGTTTCCATGTTCCAAGTCCAGTACGAGGCTTTGGGGAAACAGAATCTGATGCTACATACAGTATGATATGTAGAACCCAGGTGCAAGTATATATGACAAAATTCATGCATGTTTGCGTAAGACTATAGCAGCGTCCACACTCAGTGTGGCCACATACAGTACGATATGTGGAGGCCATTTGCCCTGGGATATTTCATCTCATGCATTCATATAGTTTGCATATTTCTTGTGGATGTGTTTGATTATTTAATGATTTTATTAACTTACTAATAAGGCCGGGATTTAGCTTTGCCTACTGAGAAATTTATTTCTCACAAGATTTGTTTCATGTTTTTCTTAGATGGCAACCATGGTCAGATTCCTTGAGGCTCTGGAGTAGTGTTGATATATTAAAGGAGTTATGTACTAGGCTGGATTTTCGAAAAGAGTTTTGTACTTCTATAAACTTTTGTAACAGAGACATTGACTAATGTATTAGTCTTTACATATTTTGTAAATTTTATGACTTAGAATTTTTACTAATACACGTTTCTTGAAAAAAAATTTATCTTAAGTAAAAATAATAGTAATAAAATCAACTTAGAAATTAGGTCGTTACAGTTTTGGTATCAGAGCGGTTAATCCTGTTAGGTCCTGAGGAGAATGGACTAACTATGCTTTTCTGTGTGATTCTTGTGTGCTTTTCTGTGTGACTATTTGTGTGTGATTGTTTGTGTTTGTTGAATTCTGACGCACTTTAACTTTATATTGAGCTTGATCACCTCAGTATTTTTGTGAAAGTGAATAGGAATTCATGGCTGCTAGAAGAACTAGAGGAAGAGCAGCAACCCAAGCCGGTGGCAACATTGAAGAAATAAATATTCTTCATGAGATGCTAGCGGCTATGCAAGAGCAAGCGGCTGTTGTAAACCAGCAAGCAACTGAAGCAAGTCAACAAGTTGCGGCAACTACTCAAATGATGATGAAAATGAATAATAATAATAATAATAATAATAATAATAATAATAATCAAGATAGCAATAATAATTCTAATCAAGATAATAGAAGGCAGGAAACTGATGTAGAATATCATAAGTTTGTGGAGTTTAGAAAGTCTAATCCACCAGTCTTTAGGGGGACTCTTAATCCAGACATGGCTGAAGAATGGATTAAGGAAATAGAAAAGATATTTATTGTACTAAGTTGTTCTGACCAACAGAAAGTAACGTATGCTACTTATATGTTACAATTGATGCTGAGTATTGGTGGAACAGTCACAAACAGATTCTGGCAACTAAGGGAGTAGAGATTACATGGGAAGTGTTTAAGACAGCCTTCTATGGTAAGTATTTTCCCTTATCAGTAAGGAATGCTAAAGAACTCGAATTTCTTAGGCTTGAATAAGGTAATAGCAGTGTGTCTGAATATATTGCTAAATTTGAAGAGTTAATTAAATTTTCTTCTACCTATCAATATAACCCTGATGAACACTGGAAGTGTATGAAGTTCGAAGGGGGATTGAGAGAAGATATGTTGGAAAAAGTGGGACCCTTAGAAATTAGGGAGTTTGGTGTTCTGAAAAACAAGTGTAGATTAATAGAAGAATATAAAAAGAGGCCTGCTGAGAAGAGAGTCAAGTAATAATTTCATAAAGAAATTAGGACCTCAGCCTTCTAAATTTAAGAATAATTTTAAGCAAAGAAAATTTTAGACAAGGCAGAATTCAGGCAGGGAATGCAACAAATGTCACAAGATCCATGGAGATAGGCCATGCCCCATAATTCAGCCCACTTGTGTGCGATGCGGAAAGATAGGACATTTGGCAAGGGATTGTCGCAGTCGCAACAGTGTTCAATGTTTTAAATGTGGAAAAATGGGACACTATGCTAATAACTGCAGAGCTGAAAATTCCCAAGACACTACACGTCCTCAACATACTGGAAGAGTCTTTACCATGAATGCAGCAGAGGCATCTCAATCTGAAAATCTTATCAAGGGTAAGTGCAAAATTAAAGATACTATTTTAACTGTATTATATGATTCAGGTGCTACCCACTCTTTCATTTCTTATGACACTGTTGTACAATTAGAGTTACCTTTATCTCAATTACCTTATGATCTTCAAGTTTCTACTCCTACTGGAAAGTCTATTACTTCTTGTCAAATCTGTCTTAATTGTGTTTTTCAAATTAATCATAAATCTTATGCTGCAAATTTGATTTATCTTCCTTTGACTGGATTTAGTGTAATTTTGGGTATGGATAGGCTTGCAGCTAATCATGTGTTGTTGGACTATTTAAATAAAACCATTGTTTTACCTTTAGAAGTTTCAGAAAATAGTCAAACCCAATGTCTGTATTTGAACTCCATTGTTTCCTATTCCAGTAAGAATGAAATTCAAGGGTATGTTCTTTTATCAGCTAATGTAACTGAGTCAACTGATGAACTTTCTAATATACCCGTGGTAAGAGAATATCCAGATGTATTTCCAGATGAAATACCAGGGATACCTCCAGAAAGGGAAATAGAATTCTCTATTGACCTAATTCCTGGATCTAGACCAATATCCATGGCACCTTATAAGATGTCCCCTCTAGAACTAGAAGAATTGAAAAAGCAATTAGAGGAGTTGTTGGAGAATAAATTTATTAGACCTAGTGTTTCACCCTGGGGAGCTCCTGTTTTGTTAGTGAAAAGAAAGATGGGGGAATGAGGCTTTGTGTAGATTATAGACAACTTAATAATGTGATAACCCTAAATTATGGCATGGTTGACTTTGGATATTGGCTCTGTGAATGCATAAGTGACCGGTGTATAGTCACTTGTTTATGAGGTTTCTGACATGCATGAGCCATGACTGAGTCTGTGTTGAGCCTGAGAGGCAAAAGGAACGGTGCCTGAGTTGAGGGCAGACCGTTCTTACGGTATTCTGAATTTTAGGCCATGCTTTAGAAATGTGAGCTGTATTGA
>PYAF01003182.1:9945-29061 GCA_007407185.1 Glycine tomentella
GACTTCTGGCAAGGTTGTGACACTTAATGATGTGCTTCATGTGCCTGATATTCGCAAGAACTTAGTGTCTGGATCCCTTCTGAGCAAGAATGGATTTAAACTTGTATTTGTTTCTGATAAGTTTGTACTTACTAAGAATGATGTGTATGTAGGAAAAGGATACCTTAGTGAGGGCCTTTTTAAGATGAATGTAATGACTATAACCAGTGGTGGTGTTAGCATTAATAATAATGTTACTTATGTTTACTTGCTTGAGTCTTCTAATTTATGGCATCAAAGATTAGGACATGTTAATTTTAAATCAATTAAAAGTTTGGTTAATTTAGATTTATTGCCTAAAGTTGAATGTTCTAATACTAGATGTCAAGTATGTGTTGAATCAAAGATTTCAAAATTACCTTTTTCTTCTATTGATAGATCAACTGAATTGTTAGATTTAATACATACTAATATATGTGATATGAAAACTGTACCATCTATGGGTAATAAGAAATATTTGTAACGCCTCGATCCACTAATCAGGGTCATTACCAAACACTATCCACAATCAAGCATATAATCATTCAGAGTTTAAGCAGTTTGGAAGCATAAACAGGAGTGACATCATCAAAAGGTCACTATCATCAACATTGTACACTATAATATGGTGAATATACATAACAGTTCCTCTGTATAGTACAAAACTATACAAAATCCTATCAGGGTACATCAAAATCCATAACCAAAACAAAATACAAACATCTGAGCCACATGCTCATGTCCTCTAGTCTAAGGTGTCCATCAGCAGCTAATCCTGCATAGGCTTCTTGCCTTGGGATCTATCTGCTATTCCAGAGGAATCACCTGCATCATAAATCCCACAAACGGGGTGAGATATAAAATCTCAGTAAACTCAGGGCCCTTGAAGGTATTTCCTTCCCCTGGTTCACTGACAGCAGATACATAGAACAAGTATATCACAATCATCAAGGTCAACACATATGCAATCAATGTACAAACATCTGTCAATATCCATGTGATTCCGATGGTTATCGCCATCTATCACCTATCATCATCCTGCGGAGGCTTCATCTAGATATATAGGCCACATCTCCACCCACGGAGGATCATCTATATACTAAGGACATCTCATAGCAGGACATCACTATATCTATTAGAGGCACCTCCGAAATATATAGGTACAACCACGTCTGGAGGACTCCTATATACCGGGCCGACCTCTATCATGAGGCTACATCTGCAAGTATAAGAACATCTCCAGCGGAGGCTACCTCTATACTGCAGGAACATCTCATATCCTGTCTCAATACAATTCGCCTGAGGAGGCTACATCTGTGAATATATGAACATCTCACTTTGGAGGCTACCTGTATATCACAGGAAACATCTCATGTCAGGCCTATCTCAATCACATGTCATCTATCCTATTACCATAGGATTCCACAATCAATCGTGCATATCTCAAGCTAAACAAATCATAGCTATGCACCATAATCACCCATCTCTGGGTCCAGATCAAATGGCAAGCATTACAGATCAATTCACAGCCATTACCCTCTCATAGGGCACAAACATCACTCATCAGTCAATCAGACCAATAAACAATCACCAAACATAGGCATAACAGCACAACAGAACCATCACTCCCTTAGGAGTATGGTGGAACACAGCAAAGGATACACAAGCAAGAACCAAGAGCTTACCTGCTCTAGACAAGTCACCGGCTCTCCCCGTCCCGTGGTCAGCACCACCTGAGCTATTAGGCTCACGTCCTACATAAGAACAAAGATATACCACATCAAATACGGTTCTAAACCGTTCAAACGAAAGGGAACTCTCATCCTTTCCATAAACACAACCCAATCACTTTATAAGTGATCATCTGATCCTCAACAGGATCCCTCTCAGCCTATACAAGGCTACAGAGCCTCCACCAAAACTCTGATCAAGCTATGGTCAAGCATATTCCTGCTTAAAACCAACCTCTCATAACCATCAGTTTCAACTGACAAACATCATCTATATCATCTCATGAGCAACTTTGTCAACTGCTCTAAGGTCCAGACTAATCAATTAGTCAACATTTTATCTCTGCTCACACTGACTCAGAGTCAAAATCAAACTTCATCAGTAATGATGATTCAAGGCTCTAACTTCATCAGAGTAACTCTCTGAACCTAAAACTCTACAGAGGTCAAGCCTAATAACGGCTCTAACACCTCCAAATCATCTCTCAAAGATCCTCAAAACACCCCCATAGACCCAAACACATAACCAACAGCTAAGGCTCGAGTTTCTTACCTCTGTGTAGCTCAGATACACTAGGGAACCACTTTCCCTAAGACAGATCGCTCAGCCAAAGCCTTCTCTGGTCCCGGTTCCTCGATTCCAAAAACTCCCTTTGGAATCTCGATCTCGCCGTAAGTCGACTTTTCTCGAGAATCAAGCTAAGTCACTAGCTCATCTCGACGCTCTGGACACTTTCTCAGTTGGGTCTAAGGTGTTTAGATGAGAGATGGGTAAGATATGAAGCTCTCAAAGCGCGTCAATGGAGGTTTTCTCTCTCTTTCTCTTTCCTTTTCTCTCAGCCCTAAATGGCTATTTATAAAACTAAAACGAAGGTCCCGCGCTGTTAGCGCCAGGTTCCGCGCTGATCGCGCCATGGTTCATATGACCCGCGCCATTAGCGCCACATCCCACGCGGTTAGCATGGAATGGCCGCAAGTATTGGCCTGTTTCAAATCTTCCCGCGCGGATCGCGCCGTGCCCCTCGCTGGCCGCGCCACAATTTCGAATCACCCACGCAATTGGCGCCATTCCCACGCCAATAGCGCCAGAAGGCCGCAAGGATTGCCCTTGTTTAAGCCTTCCGCGCGGTTAGCGCCATACCCCACGCGGTTAGCGCCACTTGTTCGAATCTGTTTTTCAACTCTTTTCTCAAGCTTTTCTCTTAGGGATTCTCAAGCATGTTTATTACTTTTAATCATGGCTTAATCTAGGCTTAAACACATGGTAAAAATTCAAGGTATTACAATATTTTATTACTTTCATTGATGATTGCAGTAGATACTATTATGTTTATTTACTTAATAGTAAGGATGAAGCACTTGTGGCTTTTAGACAATATAAAAATGAAGTTGAAAATCAACTTAACAAGAAAATTAAGGCTATAAGGAGCGATCGTAGGGGAGAATATGATGGCCCCTTCGAGGAATTCTATATAGAATCTGGGGTTATACATCAGATGACTGCTCCTTATGCACCGCAATCAAATGAGATTGCAGAAAGGAAAAATCGGACATTAAAAGAAATGATGAATGCTATGTTAATCACGTCTGGTTTACCACAGAACTTGTGGGGGGAAGCCATTTTGACGGCAAACTATATTATTAATAGAGTTCCTCACAAGAAGACAAAGAGCATACCATACAAAGTATGGAAAGGAAAGCAACCATCCTTAAAATACTTGAAAGTGTGGGGGTGCTTGGCTAAGGTCACGGTTCCTAAACCCAAAAGGTTGAAGATCGGACCAAAAACCATGGATTGTGTATTTATTGGTTATGCACTTAATAGTAGTGCTAGTCGATTTTCGGTTTATAAATCTGATGTCTCAGATATACATGTTAATACAATTATTGAATCAAGGGATGCTAGGTTCTTTGAGGATATATTTCCTTATAAGAAGGCATATGAACCATGTGGAAATGACAATGATAATGTCGTGAGACCTCAAGAGACTACAACTAGTGTTAACCCTGTAGAGGAAGAACCTAGACGTAGTAAGAGGCAAAGGACCACCACATCCTTTGGACCTGATTTTCTAACATATCTATTAGAAAATGAGCCTCGGACGTATAAAGAAGTTGTAACGTCCCCAGAGCCACCATTCTGGGAAGAGGCTATCAATAGTGAAATTGAATCCATCCTGTCAAATCACATTGGGAATTGGCAGACCTTCCTCCTAGCACTAAGCCTCTAGGAAGTAAGTGGGTCTTCAAAAGGAAGATGAAGGAAGATGGCACTATTGATAAATATAAAGCTAGGCTTGTAGTCAAAGGCTATAAGCAAGGCGAAGGTCTCGACTACTTCGATGCCTATTCACTTGTTACAAGGATTACATCCATTAGGATGTTAGTCGTGCTAGCAGCATTGTATGGGTTAGAACTACATCAAATGGATGTTAAAACAACTTTCTTAAATGGAAACCTAGAAGAAAAGATCTATTTGGAACAACCTGAAGGGTTTTCTGTTCCAGGACAAGAACGAAAAGTTTGTCGCTTAATTAAATCCCTTTACGGGTTAAAGCAAGCTCCAAAACAATGGCATGCAAAGTTTGATAAAGTTATGTTATCGAATGGTTTTAGTATTAATGAATGTGACAAGTGTGTCTACATTTAAAATACTGATAAAGGGTTTGCCATAATCTGTCTTTATGTAGACAACATGTTGATAATGGGTAGTAATAATCAAATGATTAAAGCTATGTAATTGCTTGCCAGCAAATTTGACATGAAAGATTTGGGAAGAGCATATGTTATTTTGGGTATCAAAATCCATAGAACATCAAGAGGTTTGGCTCTATCACAGGCTCACTATATTGCTAAAATTCTTGAAAAATTCAAGAGTTTAAATATAACTCATGTGAATAATCTCATAGACTCCAGTCTTCGACTATTGAAGAATACTAGCAAAGCTAAAGCATAAAAGGAATATGCTCAAGTATTAGGCAATCTTATGTATGTTATGAATTGCACTAGACCTGATATTGCTTATGCAGTGAGCATGTTGAGTCGTTTTACGAGTAATCCAGGCGTGTATCATTGGAAAGCTATGGTAAGAGTTTTACGATACCTAAAGCACACTCAAAACTTTGGTTTGCATTACGAATAGTACCCTCCAGTTATTGAAGGATATTGTGATGCAAATTGGATCATCGGTTCTAATGATACTAAATCCACAAGCGGATATGTGTTCATCCTTGGTAGGGGTGCTGTATCTTGCAAATCGTCCAAGCAGACTAGCATTGCAAGATCAACTATGGAAGCTGAATTTATCGCTTCAGATAAAGTTGGTGAGGAAGCAGAATGGCTTCGTAATTTTGTTGAGGATGTTCCTAGTTGGTCAAAACCATTACCAGCTGTAGGCATATATTGTGATAGCCAAGCTGCCATTGGAAGGGCTAAGAATGTCTTGTATAACGACAAGTCTAGACATATATGTCGTAGACATGATACCGTTAGACAACTACTCTCGAATGGAATCATCTCAATAGACTATGTGAGGTCTAAAGAGAACATAGTAGATCCATTAACTAAAGGGATTCCTAGAGAGCTAGTTGAAAATTTGTCGAAAGGAATGGCTTTAAGGCCTATCAATTGTTGATCATCGCGGTAACTCTACCTTGATGAGTGGAGATCCCACAAACTAGGTTCAAAAAGACAACTAAGTCATGATCGACTGTTAAACACCGTGGAGTTTTTAAACCCATACTCATTCCTATGAAAATACAGTGTATAAGAGGGTAAGCATAACGACTTTTAATGGTTTCTTAATCTGATGTATGTGGAGGTATATCACAAGAAATCACCTATGTGAGTGTGAAGTGAGGGCCTCTTCAATGAGAACTTAAAAAGGTCGATTCTCTACAACACTTGCAGAACCAGGAAGGTGTCCACGACTAAAATGGACACAACAATGACGACGAGCAATGCTAGGGAAGCAATTGTGTGTCTCCTATTGTCTTGGTATACACCATAAAGGTTGACAGTTCAAGGCATCACGACCACCGATTGACCTAGTATACCCGATAGGTTTACACTAAAGAAGGTTCAAAGGTAACCCCTACCTATCTCGATGCAATTGTTTCTTGCCGAGGAATCACACTTGGATACATATTCATATGCATTTAGTCATGTTGAATTGATCTCTTGTTCATGTGGGGGATTGTTGGAGTTTTTTGTTTAAACTTCATGGGTTATGAATAAGAGGCGTTGAAAAAAGGTTAAAATAATAATAACTACTCCCAACCGCTCCTGGGAAAGGTTAGAAAAATAATAACTACTTCCAACCATTCCGATAACAAATGGTTGCGATGGTTCATCGCCAAGAGTCGCAATGGTTTACCGACAACTCTTCAACAAAGTTGTTTGTTGTCTATAAATAGATACAGAACAGTCAGAAAATAGGAAGAAAAACTGATAGAGTTTTGATAGTTAATCTTTTCTAATATTATCGCTTAGGTACTAGTGCATTTTCATATCACATAACTCTTTACTCTTTCTAAGTGGTTCCTCAAGCATTAGCTTTGTTCGTTTGGACTGTTGATTTGAAGTGTCATCTATCTTCAGACGTTGATCCGTTCTATCCTGTGAGACAATTGTTCATTAACCTTTGCATCAATTGGAGGGAACAAATTGTCTTAAGGATACAACATTGTTGGGCTCGGATCCTTTCATCTCTTTGCATCTGTTTCTGATTCATATTTATCATACAAGTTCTGTTTAAATTGGTTTTGTGCAGTTAAAGTAGATTAGATTATTCTTTTTAACTACTCAAATTTTGACCCTTGTGCAATTGGATATATTCCAATTCTAAATTAACTAATAACAATAACAGAATCTTAAGTCAGAAGAAGAAATACTCAAAACCTCTATCGCTTCGAACACCAAACTGGAACAAGATTTGACTAAAGCTTCAAGGAGCTTAGCCCTTTCTATCAATGAGCAACTCGAAAAGAAAGAGAAGGTTGAAAGGGATATAACTGCCAATACCCCAAAAATGGCTAAATTATTTGTTGATCATGTCGCCATGGGAAAGGCTCGTTTCCATTGAACAATTTGATGCTTGTACTTTATTTTGTCTAAGTCCTCAATTGTTTTTCAAGGCATTAAGCTACCATTTTTATTACTAAGTATTAAAGTCCTCGGTTGTTTTTTTTAGGTAGCTTTAACAATTTCCATTTCGATGGTCTACGTGGTGATCTTTATTTCATTTATACTTGGCTTATATTGCTTTAGATATTTTCGATTGATTGATGCAATACGCTTAGCAGTAGTGGGTTCTATAATCAAATAAGCATTATTCAAAAACACTTTTTCGATTTTTTCAAAACAGTCCACCCCAATTTGGTGATCATTTGCCAAAGCTTTTTTATTTTTTATCCTTTGGCAAAATTACTTTCCAAACTAAGTCTCGTTGATTTAACGTTTTCGATTTTACCTTTCAATTGTAAAAAGGGCCACTTTCTATTTTTGGAGTATCATGTTTTCTAAGGCAATCAAACACTCTTCATTTAAATTGATCAAACCATCCAACATCATGTTCCAATAATCATGAGTTGCTAACTCATTTTGTCTTTGTATTTGAACAGATTGAAGATTAATCTCTATTGGTAATATTGCCTCTTGCCCATATACTAACTTAAAAGGTTTTGTTCTTGTGGTATCCTTAGGAGAATTTTGATAAACCCATAAAGTTTGTCTTAAAGTCTCATGCCAATTCCTTGGCTTCGCACCAATATGCTTTTTAATTAGACTTAATAAAATTTTATTAATGGCCTCCACTTGGCCATTGGCTTGTGCACAATAAGGGGTAGAGGTTAGCAATTTTATGTTCCCTGAATCAGTATATCAAACTACCTTTTGACTAGTAAACACTGCCCTGTTATTAGTTGTTATGGTTTCTAGAATTCCAAACCAATGTATAGTATGTTCTTCGATAAAATCAATAATATTACTTTGGTCAACATTTGCAAAGGAACAACTTCTACCCATTTGAAAAAATAATCAACTGCGACTATCGTGTATCTATGACCCTTTCAAGAAGGGGGTGAATTTGGCCAATTAGATCCATTGCCTACCCTCTAAAAGGCCAAGGTTTAAGAATGGAATGAAGTTCACTAGTTGGAACTTGTTGTATAGGGCCATGTTTTTACAATCTTCAAAAGATTTTGCATAATTAGCACAATCCTTCAAAATTGTGGACCAATAAACTCCTAATCTAAATAAGGTCCATTTCATTTTCTCATCCGCTTGATGAGAGCCACAAATTCCTTCATTTACCTCTGCCAAGGCAACGTAAGCTTCAGTTTCTCCTAAGCATCAAAGCAATGTACCCTCGATATTTCTCTTGAACAAATCATCACCCAATATGACATAATCAACATCTCTATAATTTATCTTTTAATCAACCGGTAACTGAGGATTTGTGAGGTATTCGATTAAAGGTTTACGCCAATCATCTAAATACAAAGTATCAATATTAAGTACTTCATATTCATCAAGTAACTTATCTTTTACTTGAATCAAAGATTCAAATATATCTTTTGATAACCTATATGATGAAGAAATCCGAGCCAACTCATTTGCTTCTACATTTTGATCCCTAGGCACAGGCTCAAAAGAAATGTCATCAAACTTCTTAATTAGTATGCATGCTCGAGTGAAGTACTTTATCAAATTGGAACTTATACATTTATATTTCCGAACAACTTGATTGATTACAAATTCTGAATGTCCTCAAATAATAATGTTTCTTGTCCCCAAGCTTATTAAAGTCTCAAAGCCTATGATCAAGGCTTCATATTTCACTTCATTGTTTGAGCAAGCAAGTCTAACTTCAAATAATAACTTAGTAGGAACATTGTTAGGGGAAATTATAAGGATTCCAACACTTGATCCTCCATCGATTCTAGAACCATCAAAATATAATATCCATTGTTTTATACCAATATAAAGTTCTTCAATTCCCATGAATGCATGGTCTACCATGAAGTCAGTGAAAACTTGACCTTTGATAGATTTGAAAGGTTCAAAATATTGAAGAAAATCTAGTCAAAGCTAAAGACCATTTTCCAATCCGATTATGCATAATAGGCTTAAACAACATGAACTTTATTATATTATTCTTGGAAAGTACCAATACATCATGATATTTCATGTAATATTTAAGTTTACAACTAAAGAAATAAAGACATAAACATAACTTTTCAATAAGGCTATATCTAGTTTCTGCATCATTCAGAATTCGGCTAAGATAATAAATTGCATATTTTGTTTCATTTTCATCTTCTTGAGCAAGCATGCTAGCAATGGTCGAATCTGATGTTGATATGTAAAACTTCAAATGCCTTCCTTTCACTGGTGGGACCATGATAGGAGGGTTGATCAAGTACTCCTTTATCTTTTTGAATGCATTCCAGTGCTCCTCCCATTTAAAATTAGCTTCATTCTTCAATCAAAGTAAAGAATAATATTCTTAGCGGGGAGGTTTCTATTATTTCCCTGGCTTTGTTCTTATCAATCTCAATGCCTTTCTGATGTATGACAAATCCAAGAATTCACCTATAGCCACCCCAAAAGCACATTTGATATGATTCATTTTTAATCCATGTTTCCTCATTCTTTCGAATGAAGTTCTTCAATTATCTAAATGATTTTCTTTCTTTTTTGATTTAACCACAATATTATCTATGTACACTTGCATGTAATCTCCTATCAAATCATGAAAAATCAAATTCTTAGCACTTTGATATGTCGCACTTGCATTTTTTAAACCAAATGGCAACATTGTCCATTCATAAGTTACCTAGGCATCGAAAATCTATTTTTGATATGTCCAGTTCAACAATGTTGTTACGGATAAAAGGATATTATGAACAAAAAGATATCGTATCTTTTTCCTAATAACCCAAATATTTGAATTACTAATAAACAGATCCTAATTGAATAAAAACGGAAGGATTACTGACATATCTCCAAATATCTCGGAAACATGATAACGGGCCGTGGGCGGAGCACCTCCAAGATCCAAGGTAAAGCTTCCTATAAATGTGACATCTCCCATGGTGAAAGGTACACAGATTCTAACTCTCTCTTTTCATTCGCACGGCACACACAGCACCCCCAAATCGTGTTGCTGCCGCTGTGATCTTCTTCTTCCTTGAGTTGCTTTATCCCTATAAGCTTCTTGAGAGAGAGAGAACCTGATCACACATTAAACATCCCAACACCATTGTTGGACAATTCTGTTCTCACGGAGTAGAACAGTGGTGCCGTCTGTGGGGACGATAAATTTTGAATCCCACCAACTCGCGATGGTTGACACCAGAAGACACCAGATGGCCAGACGTGAGGAACCACAACGGAACACGATTCCAGAGAACGTGGGAGTGGAGGATGCACTCTCCCACACTGCGTCGTCAAGACCAACGACACACGCGCCGGCCAACCCATACCAGGAAGAGGACCTAGAAAATTCTCAATGCTTCATCCAGAACGCTCTCCAGTCTCTGTTGGCTCGAATGGAGAACCTGGAGAAACGCTACGAACTTCAGCGTCAGGAGGACATTCAGTGCCTGATCACTCAGTTGGAAGAACGCAGTAACAGGAGAAGAGAGGAAGAGCGTCGGCGGAATACCGACCACCAGAAGCGTAATGCTAGAAGACAGCGGCCTGGATCACCGACCCGAACCACCAAGACCGGCAATAGAGAACCAACGTACCAGTCCGATCAGGGGCAAGTGTGGAAAATAAGGAACACTCAAAATTAACCAAGAGGGGGGTGAATTGGTTAATCATAGGAAATTGAAATTTCTTTGTTCAAAATCAGAGTTAAAAATGCCCTTTGGATCTTTATCATAAAACCAAATGAATATCTTTATCCAAGATCAATCCAAGACTTGTTATGCTTCAAATTTAGACAAACAAAAACAGCGTTTAACAAGAACCAATAAAGACTGCAGAAATTAAATCAAGATGCAAGATTTATACTAGTTCACCTCAAACACTATGAGGCTACATCCAGTTTCTTCTACTCAACACTAGAGTAGAGTTCCACTATTGCAAATATTTTTCTTACAAGTACTTACAAGCTTCTCTTCTTCAACCCTAGAAGAAGTTCAGAGATCTAAAACTCTATTAGATCTTTAGAAGCCAAACCCACACTAAGAAACCTACTCAGTTAAACATGGAGAAACCTTATCTCCCTTGCAAGAAAACCCACTTACAATATAATCAACAAATTACAAATTTTTTGCAGAAAATTAAACACCCACAAATAGCTAGGAAAGAATTCACCTGATGATCCAAGATTGAAATGCATATGAATGGAAAACTTCAGGTTGAATGTAAACTAATGATGCAGAAACCTTTCATAAGCCTTTGTAACAGAACAAGCTTGCTTCACTAACAACCTTAGTGATCCATTAATGTATCAATGGAAGCAAGACTCAAGAGCCCAGATGAAGCCTTAGTGAACCCTTAGAAGCCTTTAGAAAATACTCAGAATTCGCAAAAATTACTTTAGTTATGATCTCTCTCAATTTTTTTCGCTCAAGAGGCAAAGGGTCTTATTTATAGTTGAAATCGTAACGAATTTAATCGATTAAATGCGCTCCCCACGCTCCTGTAATCGATTAAAATGATTAATGCAGGATCAGGATTTTAACTAACGGGTGAAATAATCGATTAACCCGATGCGCAATCGATTAAAACAATCTGGGCAAAAATCTGAATGTGAAGTGTAATCGATTACATTTAATTGTAATCGATTAAACCAGACCTATGCTAAAATCGTGTTTATGAATGATAATCGATTACATCTATTGGTAATCGATTAAGGCAGTCCTATGCTATAATCATGTTTGTGAAGAATAATCGATTACATCCATTGGTAATCGATTAAGGCAGAGTGACTGAGTTTTCTAAGTAAGCATATAATCGATTACAACATCATGGTAATCGATTAAAGCAGTCACAAGGCCAATTTCCAAGTATGCTGAGATGTGTGTAATCGATTACTCCGATAAGGTAATCGATTAAAGTGTTCATGTTTAGTTTTTCAGGAGTCTTAAGAACAAAATAATCGATTAGAATAAGCCAGTAATCGATTATTACGACTATATGCTGTTTTCTTAGCTTTTTCTTAAGTTTTAAACTAATTACTTAATTTCTCTATGATGCAATGCTTAAATGATACATGAATGCTATCAAGGCTTGGATCATCATGATGCTTTCAATCCTTTTACATTAAATCACAAACAACATCTTCAATGCTTGAGCCATGTTGAAAGCCAAAACTTCCAAGTCTTGAACTTTGGTTGAATCTCACTTGATCTTCATTCAGCTCCCCCTCAAATCAACAACAAGTATTTCGTTCCCATAACGAAGCGCTCCACCCTTCGTCGGATATTCCACCACACCATGAGGAAGGGAGGCCGACCACGGGAGTCATGCGCCGTTCAGAACCAGTCGATGGTATATATCGAAGGAAGTATCGTCGCGGTCATCAGAATAACAGCCCATTCATTGACAGAATTGTGGACGCCCAATTCCTAGAAGATTTCGACGGTTCGTTCTTATCCAAGTATGACGGAAGCCGGGACCCACAGGTCCACATTGATGAATTCGACATGCAGATGTGTGTGAGGGGCATCAACGAGCCTATCATCTCACGCATTTTCGCTACTACTCTGACCGGAGCCGCCCAGACCTGGTTCCATTCCTTGCCGCCGAGGTCCATACATAGCTTTGAAGATTTTGGTCATAAATTTTTACTAAATTTTGCAACCAGCAAAAAACAGCCGAAGTCAGAATTCGCGCTAGGAAAGATACGCCAGCAGCCTGGAGAGACGTTGCAAAGTTATTTGGATCAGTTCAAGGAGGCAGCCTTGCAGGTTCAAGGATTAGAAGAGAGGGTCCATGTTTATCTCATCTCAACCGGGCTCAAGGGGTCGTCTCGGCTAGCCAAGTCAATCTACAAGGACCCCGTGAGATCCCTGAACGAGTTCAGGGTCAGAGCTAAAAAGTATCTGGAATTAGAATAGATGGAAATTGCCAACTCGACGCCGCGGGAGGGCAAGAAACCGTCATCGCCGAAGAACCGACGTTAGGAGAATGTACACCTCGGGCAAAGCAGTCGGCAGCCCACAAACACTCTTGCTGGCCGACCTCCACTAGACACTTCCAACACTCGCCCCAGGCCAGGAAGATACGAGCCGAAATATGAGAGATACACACTGTTGGCGGTTCCCCGAGGATAGATTTGGAAGGAGGTCGCCTTTACCGAGATGAGAAAGGTTGACTGACCTCCCCTGATATCGAAGAGAGAAGGGCTGGACTATTCCAGGTACTGTGATTTCCACAATAGCCCGGGCCACACGACCGACCAGTGCTGGGAACTCAAGGATGCCATAGAGAAGTTTATACGAGAAGGCAAGTTACGTCAGTACGTGATTCGAACACAGGGGAACCACAACAAAAGGAAAGCTCAGCAGGAGAATAAGAAACGAGAAGACAAGAAAAGCAAAAAGGATGAAGAATTTCCCGAGCCCGAGTTTGAATGCAATGTCATCTCAGGTGGCATGGGAGGAGGAGGAGATACGGCCAATCAATGGAAGAAATACCTCAAGGAGGTAATGTCGGTGAGAGACCGACCCAGCTTCAAGGAGAACACCAGCAGCGGCGGCTCGACCCACTAATGAAGATTTGAAGGAAGTAGTGCCCGGCCACGAGGATGACCTCGTCATTACTGGAACAGTGGCCAATTTTCGGGTCAGAAGGATATTCGTCGACAACGGTAGCTCGGCGGATATCATCAACTTGGCGGCGTTCAAGAAGATGAACCTGAAGATGGAAGACTTGAAACCGTGTCAGGCTATGTTATACGGTTTCAATGGAGAGGGCACCAACCTGAAGGGTGTCATTGATCTTCAACTCACATTGGGGACGAGGGAAGGATTCAAATCAGAAAGAGTCACGTTTACTGTAGCCGACTTCCCCTCGCCATATAACATCATTTTAGGAAGACCGACGCTCCACAAGTGGGACATCCTGATGTCCACTAAGCATCAGAAGATGAAGATGATCGGACACCTCGGCCGGGTCATCACAATCTGCGGCGATCAAAAGGAGTCCAGGCAGTGCTATTACAATACGATCCAGAAGACTGAGGCCAGTCCATCCTCTCCACCTCGGATACGAAAAGGAGAGATGACGGAATCGCTGACGACGAAACGTGTCAGGAAACCAGTCAATTTGGTAGAACTGGATATGAGGGACGTCGAAGAATGGAGGCCAGAGCCGGTGGACGAACTAGAGGAAGTTCAGATCGGGTCTTCTCCCGAGCAGGTCACAAAGATAGGAAAGCAAGCCGATCCCGAGACCAAGGACACATTGATACACTGTTTGAAGAAAAATCAGGACGTCTTTGCCTGGAAGGCCTCCCAAATTCCCGGAATAAAGCCTACTTTCTGTTGCCACAAGCTGGTCGTTTATCCAGGATCCAAGCCGGTAGAACAAAAGAGCAGGAAGCTCGGCCCGGACAGAAGGCAGGCCTTGGCTAAGCATATCAAAGAGCTATTGGAAGCAGGATTCATAAGGGAAATACAGTATACGACGTGGCTCTCCAACGTCGTCATGGTAAAGAAGCACAACGAGAAGTGGAGGGTCTGCGTTGATTATACCGACCTAAATAAGGTCTGCCCTAAAGACTCATACCCAATGCCGAGCATCGATCAACTCCTAGACGGCTCGGCCGATTTCCAGCTACTGTCCTTCATGGACGCCTATTCCGGATACAACCAAATACCCATGCACCCCGACTACCAGGAGAAGACGACATTCCGAGGTATTGATGCAAACTACTGCTACGAGGTCATGCCCTTTGGCCTAAAGAATGCCGGAGCGACTTACCAACGGATGATGAACAAGGTATTTTCGGACCAGATCGGGCGTAACATCGAAGTGTACATCGATGACATGATCACAAAGACGTCGGCACCAGGGGACCATGTCCAAGATCTGGAATAAACGTTCCAAAAACTAAGACAGCATGACATACGCCTGAATCCATTGAAGTGCGCATTTGGAGTTAAAGCGGGAAAGTTCCTGGGTTTTATGTTGACCCACCGGGGATAGAGGCAAACTCGGACAAATGCAGGGCCGTCCTGGATATGCAATTCCCCGCCAACAAAAAGGAAGTACAACAATTAACAGGAAGGATGGCGGCTTTAACCAAATTTCTCCCGAAATCTGCGGAAACAACCCTTCCCTTCTTTAAGCTATTAAAGAAGGAAGCTAGGGTAGAATGGAGCTCGGCGTGTGAGGAAGCATTTCAGAAGATCAAAGCATGTTTGGCCTCACCGCCGGTGTTATCCCGACCTGAGCCAGGCGAGACACTTATTTTATACCTGTCAATCGGGGAGGAGGCCATCAGTGCTGCGCTGGTTCGAGAAGAAGGCAAGTCTCAGATACCAATATACTTCGTAAGCCGAGCTCTCAAGAACTCAGATTTACGATACCAGAGGCTCAAGAAAGTTGCCTTCGCCCTGCTCACCGCGGCCAAAAGACTTTGCTCATACTTTCAGAGCCACACAGTCATTGTTCGAACGAATCAGCCGATCCGGCAAGTACTACACAAGCCGGATTTAGCAGGACAGATGATGAATTGGGTCATTCAGCTCTCAGAATTTGACATCCAGTACGAAACCCGGAACGCCATAAATTCCCAAGCTTTGGTCGACTTCATCGTCGAGCTAACCCCAACGTCGGCCACCCAAAAGGAAGGGGGACCGTGGAAAGTCTATGTAGATGGGTCATCCAATGCTAAGGGGAATGGAGTCGGGGTCATTGTTGAAAATCCTGAGGGTGTTTCCCTTGAACAATCATTGAAACTTAATTTCCCGACCTCTAACAATCAGGCAGAATACGAAGCACTCATTGCTGGGCTCAAGCAAGCAAAAGAGCAAGAAGCACTGAAGGTCCACGTCTTCACCGACTCGCAACTCGTTGCGGCTCAGATCGAAGGACGGTATCAGGTCAAAGGACCTTTACTAGCCAAATACCTGACCAAGGTAAAGGAGATCACGACAGAATTTGACGAGGTGGTAGTGGCCCACATACCACGAGAGGAAAACGTCCGAGCCGACATACTGTCTAAACTGGCTAGCACAAAAGGAACAGCCAACCATAGGTCGGTCATCCAACAGGAAATCGCCTAGCCCGCCTGCGTAATGATTATTTTGACCAACAACGATTGGAGGAGACCCATCGTAGATTACATAGAACGGGGGACGGTTCCTGATGAGGAGCGAGAGGCTAAAAAATTAATCCGAGACGCTGTTATGTATGTGATCATCGATGGTGAGTTATACCGTCGAGGTCTCCATACCCCGTTGTTACTATGCCTAAGTTCGGATCAAGCCGAGTATGTGCTCACCAAGATACACGAAGGAATGAACGGCCAGCACATGGGAGCAAGGGCTTTGGCTTTGAAAGCTCTGCGCGCGGGATACTTTTGGCCGACGATGAAGGCAAATGATGCAGAGCATGTCAAGAGGTGTGATAGTTGTCAAAAGCATGCGAAGATAATATGGGCTCCTCCATCCGAGCTCAGCTTAATTACAGCCCCGTGGCCGTTTTACAAATGGGGAATGGATCTCTTGGGGCCATTTAAAGCCACGGAAGGACAGATGAGGTGGTTAATAGTAGCCGTCGACTATTTTACCAAGTGGACTGAGGCCGAGCCTCTTGCGGCGATTACCTCGGCCCGGGTACAAAAGTTCTTAGAACGGACCATAATTGCAAGGTTCGGGATTCCAGCGGAGATCGTCACGGACAATGGAACACAGTTCACCGATGGCAAGTTCAGGGCTATGATGACAGGTTTTCAGATCAAGCACCATTTCACTTCCGTCGAGCACCCGCAGCCCAATGGGCAGGTCGAGGCAGCAAACAAAGTTATTCTTGACGGATTGAAAAGGCGTATGCATGAAGCTGGTCCGAACTAGGTGGAACAACTCTACTGTGTGTTGTGGGCATACAGAACTACCGTCCAAACATCTACTGGAGAAACCCCTTTCAGGTTGACGTATGGTTGTGAAGCCATGATACCAGTGGAGGTCGGCCAGTCGACCTGGAGAAGGAAGTACATGTCCGAGCTGGAAGACAACAATGATATACTAACAGCCGACCTGGATTTAATAGAGGAAGTTCGCGCTGTTGCGCACAACCGAGACTTGCACGGAAAAGAGAAGCTGGCCCAAAGATTCAACAAAAGGGTGAGGGCAAGATCTTTTGAAGGAGAAGACCTCGTATTGCGCCGAGCAGACATCGACAACAGAAATGCCCGAGAAAGAAAGTTAGCAGCAAATTGGGAAGGGCCATACCGAGTGATCCAGAACCTCGGACGAGGAGCATATCTGTTGGAAACGCTGGAGGGAAGTCGAGTTAAAAGGACGTGGAATGCGGACAAGTTGAAGAAATACTACAGTTGACGAAGAACAGTAGACATAATAGTCCATGTGTTTTCCTTTAGTTGGCTATGAGCCCGCCATCGGAATCATGGACACCACGCATTTCCCTTTAGCTGGCTTTGAGCTCGTCGTAGGGATCGTGGATCACCACCTCACCATGTGTTCCCCTCTAGTTGGCTGTCAAGCCCGTCATTGGGATCATGGAAGGTCACCGGGGTGCTCTTTAAAAGGGACCTCAATAAACTTAACCCGTGTTTCTCATTAGTCGATCATGCAAACCGGGAGCATTGAACCCGTATTAGTCAGTCATTGAGATCGTGAAATTATGTAATCTTCGAAGAATATTAATAAAATCCTTGTTACAAGGAAATTCATTGTGCACAGTTTTGGTACTTAGTCGTCGCTTTGTATTAATCTCGGTCTTGATCAAGCCGACGTAATTATTCACGGATGAATCATCGGCTCGGCCGAAAGAATTGCATCTACAGCGGTGATTACGAATACATTAAACGGTTGCTAAGTTACGAAAGATTCCTAAACCATGTCCAAGAGCCCGACCAACGGTCCCGGCCAGAGACGCTCGGCCATTAGAGCCAAAAATATATTATGAAAGAAAGGTCGGCCATTGGAGCCGAAGTACGAAAGAAGTAAAAATAATGCCCGTTGAAGAAATTAAATACATGTTGTACGAAGAAGCTGTGCATTATCAAAATGTGCAAAAGTGTTCAAAAAGTAAATAGCATTATCAAAGTGAAATTTGCAAAGGTAAATACAAATAAAATCGGCATTTCGGCCCTTCAGTCTCCGCCGAAAGGAGGAGGAACGTTGTCAGCCGTGCCCTCCGAGCTCTCACCCTCGCTCTCCGAAACCATGATAAGCCAGCCGCCCCCGACAAAGGCCCTGAAATGCATACCCTCGGTGTTTAAGTTAACACTTGTTTTCAAACGAAGCTTGGGTTGATTTCTTCAACTGTGCACGAACAACAACGAGCTCGGATAAAAGTTCGGTCTCACTTTTATCCTTTTTTTTGTTAAGATCAGAAAGCTCGTCATAGCAACGTTTCATCCCCTTGCATCGGTCACGAGACCGAGAGAGTCTGGCCTCCAAGCTGGCAATGGCAGAGTGAGAAGATTCGGTCTCGGCTCGGTAGGCTCTGAGCTGGGCACGAGAAGCTTCGAGATCGGCCGCGAGGTTAGTCGCAGAGGACTTCACTTCCCACGCCTCGGCCCTTGAAGCCTCCAGCTCGACGGCCAAGGTCTTCACCAACTCTTTAGCTTCCTTGGCCTTCGCTTGAGAAACCTCTAGCTCAGCAGCTAGCTTGGCCGACGAATCTCGCGCCTCCCCAACCTCAGTTCGGGAAGCCTCCATCTCGACAACAGAAGTTGCGACACTCGCTTGAGCCCGGTCCAATTCCTGTTGGAGCCTCTGGACCTCGCCCTTCGCAGCCTCAAGCTTGGCCGCTCCCTTGGAAGCCTTCCTGTTGAGAAAGGCCAAGCTTCCAAGCAAAGTGGCACTTTTCACGCAAGCCAGCTACATCGAGCTCAGCTTGTAACGCCTCTCTTGACTCTCTCGTGCTTGATTGATTTTAATTAAAAACTCGTGTCCATTTTATATTAAAATGATCTTAATTGTAAATTTTTCGAGAAAAATTCTTTTCTTGTTATTGTAACTGGATAATTCCTTCGTAACAATTTTCCTCACCACGATTATACAAATACAGTGCATCAATACAAATTAGAATATAACAGTCCATGTTACATGTCCATTAAACAGTCCAAATACATATCACAAACCATAAAATAAAATTACAACATCTGTAGCACATCCTCTACTTAAATCCATGCACCTCTTCAATCCAACATCCA
>PYAF01003182.1:30827-41856 GCA_007407185.1 Glycine tomentella
TACTAAACTATCTTATTTAAAACTCTTATTCCTCCTATAATTAAGAATAAATCATTTAGATTATACTTCTCCATTTTCCTAGATTTTTCGAATGCTTGAGTTAACCTAGATCGAGCTCTTTTCAAAATCTTTCCCAAAATTCCTAGAAATTACTGTTTAGGGTTTTCTGCCACTAGTCATGTTAATAATTTGTTATCTCGTAGTGTTTTATCTAATACCAAGGTTCCCATAAATTTCTGAAGTCATCTTGGTCATTTTTGACCTAAGGGTATTTTGGTCATTTGAACAATTGTTCAGGGGCATTTTAGTCATTTATCCTAGGGACATAAACATCATTTCTGAAATTGTTCAGGGGCGTTCTTGTCATTTTGCCCTAACTTTTCTATTGTTTTTCATTAACATTTTACTCTTAGTCATTGTCTGTAATTTACTAAATTTTGGGATGTTACACAGCTCTTCTAGGTCGGCGTCCGGATAAAGGGCCACGCCGGAATACTTTTTGGGTGCCCGAATGACTTCAAAAATTTCGGAGGTGACGCCCTTATCCCAAAGGGATCAAGGGGGCAGCTGCACGAGCTCTCTGGGCGACTTGGGCTGGGAGTTTGGAACTTCCATAGAGGCTACGACATCAGAAGCAAACACCGGGGTCTCAAAGGCGACCTCCGTGGCCTCTGCAGCAACCTCCTGAGTTTCGATGGCAACCTCTCGAGCTTCAGAGGCAACCTCTGTCATGTCATCGTCCGCAATCTCAATGGGAATGGCCGCCACTGAAGGGGAGCTTGGCCGAACAGCCCGGGGGGAGCTCGGCATAGAAGCGAGGGGAGAGCCTGGCATCGAATCTTGAGGAGCGTCCCCAGAGGTACCCGTAGTTTGAGCAACCAAGGTCAGATCATGGCTCGGTTCACTGGCCGAAGTCTTACCCCTCTTCTCCAATCTGCGCCTCTTCCAACTCTTGAGGGCGGCAAGATGCGGAGGAATGGGGACGATGTCCATCTCAATTGCTGCACAGTTAAAGTAAATTATCAGACAATAATAATCAGAACATTCAAAACCCATTAATAGGTCAAAACTGACCACATTGAATATAGTAAGCTATCAGAGCCAGGTTCCCCGAATCCTTGTACGACAATATCCGAGCTGTGGAAGCTGCATCGGAATCTGACAGCCGGGCCTTCTCGGTTCTATAAAAAACGGGAAGGGAATCATAATGAGCAGAGGTACAGTACAATGGAAACCTCCAGGGCTTCGAGGAAGAATCAGGCGAGTTCAGAAAGAAAGGACACCGGTCGGGGACGGCAACAACTTTAAAATTTTTTTCCATAAAACCCTTGAAGGAATCAGATAACAGAGCAAATATCCGACGATTAGAATCCTTGTCGTTACGACCCCGGAAAGATGCCCACCCTTTCCATTCAGGAGGCTCTTTGCCAGATCGGCCGGTATAAACAGTAAAAAAATAAAAAAAAATAGGGAACATGTGCAAGGAACTTCAAGCTTTTGACACAGGATTTCGAAGGCCTGCATAAAAGCCCAGCCATTGGGGTGAATTTGAGAAGGGGCAAGCTGTAGATGGTCTAGTACCTGCATCTGGAAGTCAGTAAAGGGAAAGTGAATTCCTACCTGGATAACTACATCTATATAAAACAAAAATAAGTCGGGATCATTCCTCTCCCGCGCAGAGCAAACAGGCTCACCCGGGCGGGGCAAACAGATATAAAACCCCTCTTGAACCTCGGGGGGAAATAGAGCAAGGCTCTCGGAATCCAACACCGAGGTATAGCCTAACACCTCCTGGGTGACCCAGAGAAACCTATTTGACAAAACGGACGAGACGGTTGGAGATTGGGGCCCGGCTGCAGATTCCTCAACATTTCCAGCAGAAGAGTCCATAATTACCTATGACAATAAAAGAAAAAATGATCAGTACGAATACCTGGAGGGCGAACTGGCAGAGGACTAAGAGTTGGCGAAGCCCGGACTGAAACTGATATCGGCACTCTGACATCTAATCTAGAGGGCGACACATCAATAGGTTGGGAAACCCTAATGGGATTGTGTCGACATTTGTCCAATAAGTCATCGGCCTGCCGATCCAAATCAACACTGGCCAAATACATGAACTCTTCCACACACTTCGAACAAGGTTCGTATCGGATTTCAAATTGCGGTTGATCCCCGAGGGCAAAGCTCGAAGGAACAGAAGTTTCAAGAGGCACACTGGACTCTAAAGAAAGCAAAGTGGACCTCTGACGGGAGGATGACCCTACTCTAGAAGACCTTAATATGGAAGAACTAGAAGACTGGGAAATGGAGGGTTTCGAAAGGCCAGGGGCAGAAGGAGCTCAAAGCAACGATTTTTTCTTTTCCTCTTCAGAAAGAGGGAGGCCATAAAGCCAAAAAGTAGAACGAGGGGGAACCGTCCTGCGGATCTCAGCCTCTTCTTCAGGGGTGTATTTCATAATGAAAAGGGGAAAACCATGAAATAACCAAGAAATTTATAAGGAGCTATTGAGTCTAGGAATTGCACAAATTCAAACAAAAGAAGAAGAAATGGCAGTGAACAGAAGGAAAATGAGAAAAGGAAAACGAAAATACCTGGAATAAAGGGAAGACGGATGGAAGGGGAGTTGACAGCGAAGAACACAGGAGAAAATGAGAATGCAGGAGTCGCAGAGGCAAAGGAAGTGCAGAATGAATACCCTAGAGAAAAATGAAACGCTAAGGTGCATTAAGAGGAAAGGGTAACCGTCAAAATTCAAAAAGAGAACGTGGGGGGTAGTAACTGTTGGACAATAAAGGACGTGGAAGAGGCGGTTACATCATTATTGCAAAAGAGGGAATGATTAAAGCATGAAACCATAGAAGCCATCATCAAGACACGTGGCAACCAAGGATGAAGAGTCGCTTCACTTCCCAACGATCAGAATGGCTTTAGGTTGTGTGAAAAGACAAGACATAGCTCGGCGCTAAACTAGGCTAAGGCTAATCCGAGACTAAAGTGTCGACCATCTCGGCTCGGACCCCCATGCACAAGGTCGGTCATATACGAGGTCGACGATTACCCGTCTGAGGTCGACTCGAAGATGGGACATAACTATTGTACATCCCGGTCACCAAGAATACTAGATGACCAGGCTGAGGGGCATCTGTTACGGATAAAAGGATATTATGAACAAAAAGATATCGTATCTTTTTCCTAATAACCCAAATATTTGAATTACTAATAAACAGATCCTGATTGAATAAAAACGGAAGGATTACTGACATATCTCCAAATATCTAGGAAACATGATAACGGGCCATGGGCGGAGCACCTCCAAGGTCCAAGGTAAAGCTTCCTATAAATGCAACATCTCCCATGGTGAAAGGTACACAGATTCTAACTCTCTCTTTTCATTCGCACGACACACACAGCACCCCCAAATCGTGTTGTTGCCGTTGTGATCTTCTTCTTCCTTGAGTTGCTTTATCCCTATAAGCTTCTTGAGAGAGAGAGAGAACCTGATCACACATCAAACATCCCAACACCATTGTTGGACAATTCTGTTCTCACGGAGCAGAACAAATGTAAATTTGGTTATTACTAGAATAACCATCTAATAGACTAAGCATCTCATTTCTTACTGTTGAATCAACCAACATGTTAGCAACTAGCATAGGATACTCATCTTTAGAAGTTGCTGAATTCAAATCTCGAAATTCTATGAAAACATGCATTTTACCATTTCTCTTAATCACAGGAACAAAATTCGAAATCTAGTCAGCATACCTTACAGTTCGAATGAACTTGGCGTTGAGTAGCCTTTCAACTTCCTCCATAATCTTGGTTACCACTTTTAGTGAAAATCTTTAGGGGGTTTGTTTTATTGGCTTTTTGCCTTCTTCAATGGGAAACTTGTGCTCAACCAAGTCCCTACTAAGACCAGGCATTTCAACATAGTACCATGCAAAGCAATCCTTAAATTCATGAAGTAAGGAAATTATTTCCCTCCTGAGATTTCTATCAAGGAATTTGCTAATGCAGGTTGGTTTTCGATCCATCTCATCTCCCAGATTTATTTCATTAAGAGGATCTTGGGCCTCTATATTTTTTATTTTTGGAGACATGGACTTCTTGAATCCCAATGGGAATTTTTCATAAATACAGTCAAGTCTTTGATTAGGCTTAACTAAGGGACTTCCTACAACTTCACCTTGCTCTAAATTGTATTTAGATGCATTACTTTTTCGATTTATCTTAATTTTGAGCACCATGTGGATTTTTTCAATATTTTCTTCTTCGATGACTTCAGAAACGACACCTTTGTTTTTCATTTCAGCTAAGTTAGTCATTTTGTTTTTTGATACTTCTTCTTTTTCATCTTGATCAGCTTCGAAAGTTGTACCTCTTACTTGATTCAAATACTCCGAAGAATCAGTGGCCACAATCGTCACTCTCAACCTATTTTCAGCTAGGAAAGCTGAAATTCGAGCATAGTAGCTCAAATACATGTAATTTCTAGTCATTATTATTATTGGCCATTTCAACGACCTCATTTTTCCAAATTCCCCCATCCTGGAGTCCCACTCCATAATAGACAAACTGATCCCCTTCTTATTGAAATCTTCAGCATCTTCAATTTGGACAGGGTAGTTATTGTCAGTGCCTTATTAGGTTCCTCTACAACAGATACGTAGGACTCATAAATAGCTCGACCAACTTTGACCACTTCCAATTAACCATCCTCATTAAAAATAAAAATTATGTACTGTCGAAGGTACCACTCCCATTTCGTGAATCCACTCCCTTCCAAGTAGGATGTTAAAGCTGGCTTGGGAAGGTACCACTATGAAAACTATAGGCCTCCTAGAAATTCAAATAATGACATCTTGTGTTATCATCCCATCAGAACTGGATGATTTTCCACTAAAGTCAACCACCATGATGTTGTGTGGGATTAAGCCATCCAACAATTTTCCAAACCTTTTCAAAATTGATCGAGGTAGAATGTTAATTGCAGCACCCCGATCAACTAACACCTTCTTCATCTTTTGTCCTTCGACCATAGTAGACACAATCAAAGGTTTCAAATGAGCCTTCATTTTTTCAGTGGCAGGATCGAACACAGCTACATTGAATTTTGGTGTCACTCGAGTTACTTGTGTCATCAACACAGTTTTTGCTTCAACTTCTTAGTCTTCAACATATTCTTTTCTTTCATAATCAAGATAGTTTGCATTGGATTCATATTGCTCTTCATACTCAACAAGCAGAATGGATATAGTTTCAACAGTATGTTCTAAAGCATCATCGAAACCAGATTTGAAGGTATCAATCACCACTTCTTCCTCATTTTCATACACTGGCCTAGATTGATTTTCTAGAATTTGGACCCTACCTTGTTTCTAACCAAGTGTGTCACTTTGTTGATTTTCCATAGCCATCTTCCTTATCCTTTGGTTTTGTCTCCATTAAGTCTTACTCATGTTCCCAAATCTTGGAGCACCCTAGTGAGACATTCTGGCAGAGTTTGATCCATAGGGGTTGAAAGTCTTGATTTGATGGTTCCTTTCTATTTTAGGCATCGATCTTTCAATAGCATCAGGACTAAAGGTTTGCCACTTAGGGTAATTAGGTGCATTGATTTTCCTAACCCACTTGTTAGGAGGCACTCGAGCACTTGGTAAGTATGTAGTCCTATTTTGGAAATGAGTGACTAGCTGCTAAACTTGTTTTATAATCATCGAGATAGGTTGTTTTCCTTTGTTTTGAATCAGAGACCCTTGAGGGGTTGAAATATTCCTTCAATTCTTAGATGATTGAAAAGCGTTTGTTGTAGATCTATTAAAAACAGAACTACAACGGGGACATAACATGACATCCTTATCACCATTTTTTTTTCAGAAGTAGGAATTCACCCAAAGTGTCTCCACGAGGGAATACTCCTTCAACCTCACTTTCAAAGTCATCAAGGGCCTTGTTCACTTTCTCCTCACAAACTGGAGTCCTAACGTGTCTTGGATTGATATCCTCAATAATATCAACCATCATAATTTGCATAAACTCAACAAATATGACTTGATTTTGAAATGGGTCAGTTTCCACTTTCATTGGTTTTTCCTCGAACTTCAAACGTTTTTCTTTAATCGCATCTTAAATCATATCCCTTAATCAAATGAAATTGTTAGTCCAATGACCATATATATGATGAAACTTACAATATTTCCTACCCTTTCCTTGTTCATAAATGAGTAATTTGTGATCATTACTTAGACTGATTTGTTTGTCTTTAAGCAAAATGTCAAAGATCTTATCAACTTTAAACACATCAAAGCTATATGTTTTATTTGACATTTTATCTTTTACTTCTCATGGTTTATAGAATGAAAAACATATGGTGTCTTGGTCTCAATTCTACTAGATTTATATCGCTTCCTTCAAACAAAACATCATAATAAGGATTGGTATCCCATTCCTCCGCTAGGTTATTGTAATTGATATCTACAAAATTTACCTTATCCTTTTTTGCAAACTTGTCAGATTTCCTATATCTTTCTTTTTCAAATTTCAATTGTTCAATCTTTCGAACTTTGTCAGCTAATTGAGTCATGTCCTTGAGTTTTTTATTTACTAATTTCTTCCTAATAAAAAATTTAAGGCATGTAGTGGCCATTCGAACAAGTTTGTGTTTTAGGAATTTGAGTAAAACATTTAGCTTTTAATTGTCTAAATTTGTTGAGATGGTCATCAATAGAATCCATATTATATCTTTTCACATTCTTCAAATTTATCAAGGTTACTTTCGTTTTGCCTCTGAAGAATTGTTTATGGAACATTCTTTCTACTTGAGGCCAATTGTAGATAAAACTAGGTGGTAAAGTTGTGAACCATGTTAATGAATTCTTATTAAGGGAATTGGGAAAATACTTCATCCTCAAATATTCATTTGTTTCCATATCACCACATTCCATGTGGTATCTAGCTACATGTTCTGTTGTTGATTCTCCAATTTCACTTGAAAAATTGGAGAATTTAGGGATTTTGTAGCCTCTAGGCAATTCAGTATGAAATATAGCATCAGAAAAAAACTGATACAAAATAAGGTTGATTCATATATCCCATATCAAAACCATGTTGATTAAGCATTTTTTTCGATTGCCTAGTTTAGATACTGAGGATATTGTTGGTTATTTGGTCGTCCATTCACATTATTTTTAGGTTGCCAATTATTATTAGGCTACCAATTCAAGTTATTATTAGGCTGTCAATTCAAGTTATTATTAATTATTAGGTTGCCATCCATGTTCTCCTATCATTGCATTATCTTGAAGCCTTTGCAATAATAAATCTGCATTTTGGCTTTGATTTATTAATATTGGAACCCAATTTCTCCTCTTCCTTGAGTTAGTTGTCTTGCATTATTTTGATCATTGACAGTACCCCCAAGTGCTATGGGGTTTTGTGCAAGATTTCAATTTTGAGGTTGTACTTGAGGAATGGTCATTGCGTCCCTTATTTGAGTAATTTGATCTGCCAATAATTTAAAGCTATCATTAGTTGTCTGGACCAACGAGTTCAACACAATAGTCATCTGTTGTGGTAGTATGTTCACCATGTCAGGGTTGCTATGATCCATTGTTGCCTTAAGGCTGTTAAGGTATTATTCAAAATTCTTATGGATAATGTTGGTTTCAAGGGAGTTATTTGAAGAATGGACAAAGAATCAAGCTTGGTTTTGAACTTTCAACATGCCTTGAAGCCTTGAAGATTGTGATTAAATGTAAAAGGAAGAAATGTTTCTGGTGATCCAAGTGCATTGCATTCACATCATTCATTAAGGCAATTAGTTTGAGTAATAGAATTTACAAAGCTTTGATAAATTGTTTAAGTTTTTAATTAAATCAAAGGTTTTTGGAAAAATAAAGTTTTCTACTGGTTTAATCGATTACATTAAGATAAGAATCGATTATTTTGTTCTTAGTGCATTCTAGAAAACTTTTCAAGAACAATGTAATCGATTACACATCAGATTAATCGATTATTTTACCTTAGTTCATTTATAAACTGCCTTAATGAACAGTTTAATCTATTACCAACAAGTCATAATCAATTGCATAGGCTAAACAGAAAAAATCACCTTCCTGTCTTAATCGATTACCAAGGTTAGTAATCGATTACATCATATGCCTGTACTTAACATGTTTTGCTGCATTAATCGATTACCAAATGTAGTAATCGATTACATAGTTCAAAATAGTTTATGTAGCTTCTTGGTTTAATCGATTACCAGAATTCGTAATTGATTACACAGTGTATTTGTATTTTTGAAACTTTCTGTTTCAATCGATTACAAGACGGAATAATCAATTATTTTGTTCGTTGCTCATATCTAGAAGTTTGTTAAACAGTTTAATCGATTATAGTCTTGAAATAATCGATCACATGAGCAAAATTATCAATTATAGGAGAGTATGTAATTGATTACTGACGGTTAGAAAGTTTGTTATAAATAGAACCCTTGCTCAGCTATTTTAAAAACTTGATCAATTTGTATTCTAAGCCTCTATAAGCTTTCTAAACACATTCTTAGTGATTTTCTGGGTTCTATGAGTTCTTGCCTTCACTAAAACACTTAAGGGTTTTTAAGTGATTCTTGAAGCAAGAAGATTCTTTTCAAGAGTTAAGGAAAGAGATGTTCTGAGTTTGTTTTTATCATTCAACGTGGTTTATTCATTCATTTGCATATCATTCATTGGATCATTAGGTGATTTCTTTCCTTAAACTCAGTGGTTGTAATTCTTTTGAGTATTTGTATTTGATTGTCTATTGTAATTGGGTTTCTTGCTTGTAATCTAGAGATAGGATTTCTCTAGGGATTGTGCTGAGTAGTGTTCTCAGTGGGTTTGTCTTTAAGAATCTAAAGGTATTTTAGATTTCTGAACTTTATCTAGGGTTGATAAAGAGAGACTTTGTAATTACTTGTAAGAATAGAAAATTGCAATAGTGGAACTTCGTTCTAGTGTTAAGTGGAAGAAAACTGGATGTAGCTTCATAGTGTTTGAAATGAACCAGTATAAATCTTGTGTGCTTTGATTTTAATTTCTTTCTTGATTATATTCTGTCCATCTTGATTGTCTTGCTTTGCTTATCAATTCAATTTTGAGCTATTGGATACCTTAGACTGAACATTTGATTGAATAAGGATTCTTGGTTTCAAAAGTGATAAAGATCATAAGGGAAACTCTGATTTTGTTTAAGAAATTTTTTAATTTACCAAGCCTAACCAATTCACCGTCCCTCTTGGTTAAGTGTGAAGTGTTCCTATATTTTACAGATAATGTTTCACTTTCTTCATTCCTCACTAGGCTCTGCATTTGTTTTGGCCCGCAATGGTAAATATAACCTTGGTCATTTTGACTTTGATTTCTGTTTTGAGAATTAATTGAATTTTGTCCAAACAATACATTGAGGGGTTGAAAGGGATCGAGCCCTGTAACACCCCAAAATTTTGAATCACAGCCAATTACATGGATAAAATATTAATTGGAGGCAGTACAGACGAATTTAGGAAAATGACGGAAATGCCCCTGAACATTTTGGAAAAAGACCAAAATACCCCTAGGTATGCTAGCAAGATATATTAAGGGAGAATTTTATAAATACTTGGATGGTTGGAAAATGATCAGAATACCCTTAGGGTGATACATACAGAGATACCTTGAACATTTTTAGGAAATGACGATTTTGCCCCTAGGGTCAGTGGAAAAATTACCAAAATGCCCCTAGGTCAAAAAATTGATCAAGATGGCCTCAGAAATTAATGGGAACCTGAGCATAGGATAAAATACCTATAGACAATAAATTATCAGTAAGGTTAAGGGTAGAGAACCCTAAAATGGAATTTCTACGAATTTTGAAAGATAGGATGAAAAGAGCTTAATTTAGACTACTCTAGGTATCAGAAAATTATCAGACAAGTATGAAATTGATTTAGAGAATTTTATCTTAATTATGGAAGGGACAAGTGTTCTAAAGGAGTTAGTTTGATAATTTTCATAATTAGAAGCAAAGTGGACCAATAGGAAAATAGGAATAAGTGTTACATGTCATAAAAGAAAAATTGTGTAAATTTGGCTTTAAGGATGAGTGTTGGCCGTGCAAACTAAAAATCTAGGAGAAAATGCTTTAGAAAAGTCTTAGAAAATTCAAACATGACCACTTTAAGGGTTGAAAAGTCTAAGTTTCATCTAATTGGTTCATATAAAGGAGTAATAAATGCTTGGAATCTTGTAAGATACAAAATGTGTATTAAACTTCCTCTTGACTCATTGGAGCACGTAGCCATTTCTAAGCATTATTTCCACGATCCCAACGGTCAAAAGTTAGATATTTAAGTTAGGGATATGTTTCTAAAATTCTAAGAAGATCCAACGGTGAACGAGTTCAGAATAAGCATTTTACTAATACGGGTTTTGGAGAAAATCAAAAGAAACTATTATGTGACATAAAGAAGCTTGCTACGGCCAAGAGGAAGAAAAAACAAATCACAACAGCCTTGAATCTTCTATGCCACGTGAAATGAAGCCAGGGGGGGGGGACCAAAGGAATAAACCATAAATGCAAGGGATAAGGAAGGAATCTTCCATTAATGCTAGTAGAAAAAAAATCAACTTAAGCTTATCTCACAAGAGCTACCATCCGTGCACTTCTAGGAGAGCTTGCCTTGACTTTGCTATAAAAAGGAAATGAGTGAAGTAAAAAAGGGGGTCAGCCAAAGGAAGCATCCGTGCACTTCCATGTTACCCACTTGCCTTTTGTTTTAAAGCTTTCTTGAATCCAAACTTCAAGGGACAAACCGTGCAGCCCCTAAACCTTACCATTTGGCTTTGTTTTAAGCTTTGTTGAGTCAAAAACTTAAGCCACCATCCTTACTCACCATATACCATTCTTTGCTATCATTTTCTTAAGCAAAAACATCCCAAGAAGCCAAGCAAGTCCACGTGAGGAAGAGAGCAAGGAAGCAAGTTTGTTCAAGTCTTAGAAACATTT
>PYAF01003182.1:47880-58387 GCA_007407185.1 Glycine tomentella
CCATGAGGCATGAATTTAGATTTAGCTTTATGACAAACAATGCATTGAGAAATAAATCTATGCACATCATGCTTCATTTTTGGCCAAAAGAAATGTTCATGTAACATGGCCAAAGTTTTATCCACCCCAAAATGACCCATTAAATTATTTTCATGAGCTTCTCTTATGAAAAGTTCTCTCAAAGAACTTTTAGGAACACATAGTTTCTTTTCTTTGAACAAGAAACCATCATGTCTAAAGTATCCTTGATGAAAGATACTAGAGAAGTCATTATCACTTACATACAACTCCTTTATGTGATTAAAACCAAGCAATTTAGTTTCAAGCATAGAAATCAAGCAATGCCTTCTTGAAAGGGCATTCGCCACTACATTCAACTTTCCTTGCTTGTGTTTAATGACATAAGGAAATTGTTCAATGAACTTTACCCACTTAGCATGTCTCTTGTTAAGTTTACCTTGTCTTTTCAAATATTTAAGAGATTCATGATCACTATGTATCGCAAATTCCTTAGGTAAAAGATAATGTTGTCAAGTTTGCAAAACTCTAACAAATGCATACAACTCTTTGTCATAAGTGGAATAGTTCAAACATGCACCCTTTAATTTCTCACTAAAATAAGCAATGGGATGTTTATCTTGAATTAAAACCCCCCAATACCTACATTAGATGCATCACATTCTAATTCAAAGGAAGCATTAAAATTAGACAATGCAAGAATAGGTGCATTAGATGTAAGGACCCTCACTTTTGTGCCATGTTCATTTAGCAGAAAACCCTGTTAAGGGTGTGGCGCGGATGGCGCCAGGGTTGGTGCTTGTCGCGCCAGACCCACTGGAATATGGCGCCAGGGGCACCAGGATGGCGCGGGTAGCGCCACACATTCGGCAAGTTCACGCTAATGGCGTGGATACGGCGCGAGTGGCGTCACTAGGCTGAGAGGTTGGCGTTGGCAGCGCCAAGGGCCGCGCGGGTAGCGCCAGAAGTGCCCTGGAAACACAATTTCCTCTGGTTTTTCATGTTGATGGCGCCAAGTGTGGCGCTGGTGGCGCCACAGGTCTCGGGAGGTTGACGCTATTAGCGCGGGGATGGCGCTGTTGGCGCCAGACCACCGACATTGTGGCGCGGATAGCGCGGGAGGTGGTGCGGATCGCGCCAGACCTCGGGCAGGCAGTGTATTTAAGGGCAGATCGCATTTTGGGGAAGGAAAAACTCCTTCTTCTTCCTCCTAACGCCCTGGACCTCCATTAGAGCAGTTCCAAGCTTCCTTAGCCCTTATATACTAGCCTAAATACCTCCCTATGACCTTTAATCTTGATAGAAACCCTTTGAGAGCTGAAATCCTTCATCTTCTCTTCTGAAAACCCCTTTGAGTGAGAATTTATTTCTCAAAGGAAAAGCTCAGAGAACTTGAGAATGGCGAGGACCCACGGCTTGGGAAGGACAACAGAGCTTGAGGAAGTTGTCCTGAAGTTTTTCTAGTCGCCACTAAGGTAAGGGACTCAAGTTTCTCCGTTTAATTTTGATTCTGGGGGTTTCCATGAATAGTGACCCACTTGAGCTGGGGCTAGAATTAGCCTAGGGTCCTGTAGAGAAACTTGTTTAGAATGGTTTAGTGATGAAGGATTAGCTTTCAATTTCTGATTTAGATGACTTTGAATCTTGGCTCTGTGGCTTGTATGTGTGGCTTGTGTGATAAGTCACTTGTGGTTTTGGAGTCATGCCAGAGCCTTGATTATTCTTGTGTTGAGCCTGAGAGGCTAGTGGAATGGTGCCTTGGTTAAGTTTTAGGCCGTTCCAGTGATTTTGAACCATGAGGCTGCTGTGAGTTTAAGCTCTGGTAGGTGAGCTGCATTGAGTCTGTGACTCAGATGCTTGAATGCAGCCATGGTGGACCTTGTATGGTCTTTGAGAAGCCTAGTGAGGGCTTGTTCTGATTGAACCCTAGGATAGGGGAATTCTGATATGTTATGAATTGTGATTGAATGTTTGATGGCTTGGTTTTGATATGAGACTGCATATGCCTTGATTAGGGCTTGATTTTGGGACTGTTGGTGGCGGGAGCCACAGACCAGGGAAAGAATTGCAGAGTGATACTTTGCCAGGTAAGTTCAGTGTCCCCGGGGTTGATTTCCCATCTTGTGTGCCACACCACACTCCGGGGGAGTGGTGGTCATTTCATGATGCATGCATTGGTAGTTGCATCCTCATAATGATATGTGTGCATCTGTGCTTGTTCTTTGCTATGATAGTGCTTGTGATAGATCTGTTGGCCAATAGATAGATATGGACCTCGCTAGGAGATGGTGGTTTCCTCCTAGCATGGCTGGCTCATGGTTGAGGTAGCTCCCAGTGGATTGGTTCCCACAGGCTAGGGGATTAGAAGTTGAGGTAGTTCCTTCTATTCTCGGAGGTACCATATATTGTGCATCCATGCAAAGGGTTAGCACCCAATGGGATGGCACAAGTGTGAGTGCCGGTCTCACACTGATATAGGCGTTGAGGTAGCTCCGCCAGGCATTGAGGCAGCTCCGCCATGTTTGTATGAAATGCTTATATTGTTATGAAGGCCAGAGGGCCAGGCCAGTGGGCCAATTGCTTGTGCTATCTGATGTATGTGTTATGGAAGTGGGCCAGGGTGGAGGAAATGCCTCCATGGACCCTGAGCTTACTGAGATGTGTTATCTCACCCCGTGTGGGGAATTATGTTTTCAGGTGACTCTTCTGGAGGAAGAGAGCAATCTCAGGGCAGAAGGCCCCAGTAGAGACATGGACTGCTTGACTGAGAAGCATCAGATGGAGCTTGAAGGCTCATTTTGTTTTGTTTATCTTTTGTAGCCTTGATAAGGGATGGTGTGTGTGTACACCTGATACATGTATAGTTCTGTATACCCGGCATGAGGGCAGTTATTCTTTTGTATCACCACGATGTGGTGTGAACTGTGATGTATATGTTTGCACAGAACTACTTATGATATGTATATGAGACTTCCCTCCTGAGTATAAATGTTGTATGTTTGATAATCTGCCCAAGTCTTTTAGTTATCTGTCTTTATGGTTTATGTTATGAGAAACTGGATCAGCAGGGGTGTGAAAGAGGTGTCTTGTATGTATGTTGTTTGTTATATGTTTATTCCATACATAATGAATCAAGAAAAGCGATTTTGTGCTTCCGCTGAGTTTTATAAACTATGTTTTAAGCGCTAATCTGATATTATTAATGATAACACGTCGGAGGCCTACGGGGTGTTACATTTAATGGTATCAGAGCGGTTTCTTGATGAGAACATTATGTATGGAATTTGATTTGGTGCTTGTCTGTGGTTGTTTGACATGAGCATTGCATGAGGGTACATTAACTTTGGGCCTGATCAACTCATTGTGTGATGTACATGTGCCAGTGCTATGGTGAGACCTAGAGGCACCCGTGGGGCTACCAGTGCCCAGACTGATCCAGTTGCGGCTGCACTAGCCTCCATGCAGCAAGAGTTAGCTGCTAACAGACAGATTCAGGCAGATATGCAGCAAGAGATGGCTGCTAACAAACAGACTCAGGGGAGATGCATCGAGAGATGGCTGCAACCCGAAAGGTGAATGAAGCCTTGATGAAGGCTAATCATGATTTGCTAGAGGAGGTGAAGAACCTCAGGAGGGATGACAGAGCATCCTTCACACCTCTTATCCTTGATGGCGAGGGTAGTCGCCAGTAGGCTGGTGGGAGCCACCAGCGAGGGGACCAGATGTTCCAGATAGAGGCTGACAGTGATGTAGCAGCCAGAGGGAAGATGCTGATCACATTCAGGAAGCATGACCCTCCAACGGGGACATAACATGACATCCTTATCACCATTTTTTTTCAGAAGTAGGAATTCACCCAAAGTGTCTCCACGAGGGAATACTCCTTCAACCTCACTTTCAAAGTCATCAAGGGCCTTGTTCACTTTCTCCTCACAAACTGGAGTCCTAACGTGTCTTGGATTGATATCCTCAATAATATCAACCATCATAATTTGCATAAACTCAACAAATGTGACTTGATTTTGAAATGGGTCAGTTTCCACTTTCATTGGTTTTTCCTCGAACTTCAAACGTTTTTCTTTAATCGCATCTTAAATCATATCCCTTAATCGAATGAAATTGTTAGTCCAATGACCATATATATGATGAAACTTACAATATTTCCTACCCTTTCTTTGTTCATAAATGATTAATTTGTGATCATTACTTAGACTGATTTGTTTGTCTTTAAGCAAAATGTCAAAGATCTTATCAGCTTTAAACACATCAAAGCTATATGTTTTATTTGACATTTTATCTTTTACTTCTCATGGTTTATAGAATGAAAAACATATGGTGTCCTGGTCTCAATTCTACTAGATTTATTTCGCTTCCTTCAAACAAAACATCATAATAAGGATTGGTATCCCATTCCTCCGCTAGGTTATTGTAATTGATATCTACAAAATTTACCTTATCCTTTTTTGTAAACTTGTCAGATTTCCTATATCTTTCTTTTTCAAATTTCAATTGTTCAATCTTTCAAACTTTGTCAGCTAACTGAGTCATGTCCTTGAGTTTTTTATTTACTAATTTCTTCCTAATAAAAAATTTAAGGCATGTAGTGGCCATTCGAACAAGTTTGTGTTTTAGGAATTTGAGTAAAACATTTAGCTTTTAATTGTCTAAATTTGTTGAGATGGTCATCAATAGAATCCACATTATATCTTTTCACATTCTTCAAATTTATCAAGGTTACTTTCGTTTTGCCTCTGAAGAATTGTTTGTGGAACATTCTTTCTACTTGAGGCCAATTGTAGATAAAACTAGGTGGTAAAGTTGTGAACCATGTTAATGAATTCTTATTAAGGGAATTGGGAAAATACTTCATCCTCAAATATTCATTTGTTTCCATATCACCACATTCCATGTGGTATCTAGCTACATGTTCTGTTGTTGATTCTCCAATTTCACTTGAAAAATTGGAGAATTTGGGGATTTTGTAGCCTCTAGGCAATTCAGTATGAAATATAGCATCAGAAAAAAACTGATACAAAATAAGGTTGATTCATATATCTCATATCAAAACCATGTTGATTAAGCATTTTTTCGATTGCCTAGTTTAGATACTGAGGATATTGTTGGTTATTTGGTCGTCCATTCACATTATTTTTAGGTTGCCAATTATTATTAGGCTACCAATTCAAGTTATTATTAGGCTGTCAATTCAAGTTATTATTAATTATCAGGTTGCCATCCATGTTCTCCTATCATTGCATTATGTTGAAGCCTTTGCAATAATAAATCTGCATTTTGGCTTTGATTTATTAATATTGGAACCCAATTTCTCCTCTTCCTTGAGTTAGTTGTCTTGCATTATTTTGATCATTGACAGTACCCCCAAGTGCTATGGGGTTTTGTGCAAGATTTCAATTTTGAGGTTGTACTTGAGGAATGGTCATTGCGTCCCCTATTTGAGTAATTTGATCTGCCAATAATTTAAAGCTATCATTAGTTGTCTGGACCAACGAGTTCAACACAATAGTCATCTGTTGTGGTAGTATGTTTACCATGTCAGGGTTGCTATGATCCATTGCTGCCTTAAGGCTGTTAAGGTATTATTCAAAATTCTTATGGATAATGTTGGTTTCAAGGGAGTTATTTGAAGAATGGACAAAGAATCAAGCTTGGTTTTGAACTTTCAACATGCCTTGAAGCCTTGAAGATTGTGATTAAATGTAAAAGGAAGAAATGTTTCTGGTGATCCAAGTGCATTGCATTCACATCATTCATTAAGGCAATTAGTTTGAGTAATAGAATTTACAAAGCTTTGATAAATTGTTTAAGTTTTTAATTAAATCAAAGGTTTTTGGAAAAATAAAGTTTTCTACTGGTTTAATCGATTACATTAAGATAAGAATCGATTATTTTGTTCTTAGTGCATTCTGGAAAACTTTTCAAGAACAATGTAATCGATTAAACATCAGATTAATCGATTATTTTACCTTAGTTCATTTATAAACTGCCTTAGTGAACAGTTTAATCTATTACCAACAGGTCGTAATCGATTACATAGGCTAAACAGAAAAAATCACCTTCCTGTCTTAATCAATTACCAAGGTTAGTAATCGATTACATCATATGCTTGTACTTAACATGTTTTGCTGCATTAATTGATTACCAAATGTAGTAATCGATTACATAGTTCAAAATAGTTTATGTAGCTTCTTGGTTTAATCGATTACCAGAATCCGTAATTGATTACACAGTGTATTTGTATTTTTGAAACTTTCTGTTTCAATCGATTACAAGACGGAATAATCGATTATTTTGTTCGTTGCTCATATCTAGAAGTTTGTTAAACAATTTAATCGATTATAGTCTTGAAATAATCGATCACATGAGCAAAATAATCAATTATAGGAGCGTATGTAATTGATTACTGACGGTTAGAAAGTTTGTTATAAATAGAACCCTTGCTCAGCTGTTTTAAAAACTTGATCAATTCGTATTCTAAGCCTCTATAAGCTTTCTAAACACATTCTTAGTGATTTTCTGGGTTCTATGAGTTCTTGTCTTCACTAAAACACTTAAGGGTTTTTAAGTGATTCTTGAAGCAAGAAGATTCTTTTCAAGAGTTAAGGAAAGAGATGTTCTGAGTTTGTTTTTATCATTCAACATGGTTTATTCATTCATTTGCATATCATTCATTGGATCATTAGGTGATTTCTTTCCTTAAACTCAGTGGTTGTAATTCTTTTGAGTATTTGTATTTGATTGTCTATTGTAATTGGGTTTCTTGCTTGTAATCTAGAGATAGGATTTCTCTAGGGATTGTGCTGAGTAGTGTTCTCAGTGGGTTTGTCTTTAAGAATCTAAAGGTATTTTAGATTTTTGAACTTTATCTAGGGTTGATAAAGAGAGACTTTGTAATTACTTGTAAGAATAGAAAATTGCAATAGTGGAACTCCGTTCTAGTGTTAAGTGGAAGAAAACTGGATGTAGCTTCATAGTGTTTGAAATGAACCAGTATAAATCTTGTGTGCTTTGATTTTAATTTCTTTCTTGATTATATTATGTCCATCTTGATTGTCTTGCTTTGCTTATCAATTCAATTTTGAGCTATTGGATACCTTAGACTGAACATTTGATTGAATAAGGATTCTTAGTTTCAAAAGTGATAAAGATCCTAAGGGAAACTCTGATTTTGTTTAAGAAATTTTTTAATTTACCAAGCCTAACCAATTCACCGTCCCTCTTGGTTAAGTGTGAAGTGTTCCTATATTTTACAGATAATGTTTCACTTTCTTCATTCCTCACTAGGCTCTGCATTTGTTTTGGCCCGTAATGGTAAATATAACCTTGGTCATTTTGACTTTGATTTCTGTTTTGAGAATTAATTGAATTTTGTCCAAACAATACATTGAGGGGTTGAAAGGGATCGAGCCCCATTCCTTAAGTCCTCAAATTAGGCATGCCCCATGGATATCTCACATTGAGAGGAGTGCCACTATTGTTATTGTTGGTTAGAAGGCCTCCTTGATATGAAGATCCTACCCCCAGTGTGGGCACTGATAGAAACGGAGGAATGCTCTCCAGCCTTGTGCTTGCAATTACATCAGTGTTTAAGTAGAGTGGCATTGCAACAGTACTCGCAATGTTCAACACCAAGGTTGATATCGTGGCATTTGACATAGGAATTAAAGTTGTAGAACTTGAGTTTACTATTGAAGTTGTAGAACTTGAGTTTACTATTGAAGTTGTGGCATTCAATTAATTTGTTATACGGGTTGTAGTTGCTGCACTACTTACTAGCGCCCCTATTGTACTCGAATCCGCGTTATTCTTATTGTTGTTATTCATTGATTGAGTGATATGTGATATATTAGAATTGTGACTTTGATTGGTAAATAGAGTTCTACCCAATGTTATTAAACCCGGTTCGGACCGGCCGGTCGAACCGGTCCAACTGGTCCAACCGGGATACGATGGCATTACCGGACCGAGTACCCCATCAAACCGTTCAAGCAAATGGCCTGGGACCACCCGGTCAAACCCGGCTGATTTTGATGAAAACCGGCCACCCGGACGATTTTTAAAAACCCGGCTGGGTTGTGCAGGTCATCATCGTCAGTCCTGCCTCGTCACCGACAACGTGAATGAAGACGTCGACGACTTGGAAGGATGTAACAGACCAGGAGGAAGAGAGAAGAGGAATACACGGCTAGGGGAGAGGGGAGAGGGGCGAAGCTCTTGGGGGGTGAGGCGCTGGGGGAGGGGAACCTGGAGGGGTGAGACGCCAGTATAGGCGAGGGGCGGCACGGCAAGCACGGCGAGGAGAGCGGTAGGAGAAATGAAGGAGAAGGAGGCGCAGCCATGCAGGAGAAATGGAGGTGAAGGGAGGCGCAGACATAATGTGAGAGAATATATAGTAGTGGGGATTAGGTTTTAGAAGTGGGCCTAATATCCATATTTGCTTCCTGCACCCTGTTTATTACTTTCTTTACTCATTTTGCTCATTTTTTTGGGCTTGTGTTTTAATTTAAGTAATTGCTATTTACAGTCTCTTTTATTCTTAACACACTTAACTTGTATTATTAACTTTTTTTACTTCAATTGTCATTTTAATTTTTGAGTATATTTTTCTTAATCAAATAATTTTAGTTATATATTTATATATAATATAATTTTAATTTTTTAAATATAGACCGAGTCAAATCGGGCCAATTACTGACCCACCGGTTGGACCACTGACCCACTACCTCGACCGAGTCAATGACCGAACCGGTTTTCATAACATTGGTTCTACCACTCCTCAATCTCATAATTTGTTTTCCTTTAAACTAGTTTATTTTGTAAAAATGGCAACATGGTCCCATTGGGCGTGCCAATTTGTTTACGGTGAAAATTCGTTAAGTAATAAAAAATAATTTCATTGGTTTTCAACTCTTGATTCTAGTCAACCATAAACAACTTATTTTATTTCAACAGAACAGAATCGCGATCATGAGTTGTTTTTATTCAAACTAGCAGTTGATATAACTTTCAACTAAAGGAATTATGAGACTATTTCACTGTATAATTTCAATTGGATCACCACTCATTATACTTATCACTGAAAACATTTGTTTTATACTTAAAGTTTATCAATTTAACAAATATATTTAGAAATTTGTTAACTACATATAAAACAATTTCAAGAATCTTCTTTTAACAATACCACAACTTTCTTGTAAGTTTAATATTCTAATGATTGCATGGTTTTTATGTGCTTCGAAAATAAGTGAATTGATGGATAAAATAAGATAGGAATTCAAAACAAACAAAGAGTTTGCAAAGCAAACAATATAACAAGTAGAAAATCAATTGGAAAGAAAATGAAGTTCAAATCGAAAACCAAATAATGAAATGTTTGAAATGTAAAAGAAAGTAAAGATCAAAAGAAAATGAAAATTACGGAAAATAAAAGAAAGCAATAAATGAGTTAACGTTCAAAGAAGAAATGGAGATTGGAAAAATTATAAGTTTTGGAGAAGAAATGTAGAAAGAAGAGATTGCATAAAATGTAAATTAATCAAAGAAAGAAATTATATAAATAGTAAATTGCATTAAGGAATAGGTTCAAACATATACGTTATCCTGGCAAACCGGCAGCCATTTTCTTGTGCGGCATGTTGGTATAGAGGATTGTGTGATCTTCGCAACCAAGGAAAAATGTCTACCAATGTGCGTATTTATAGCCTATTTCGGCCCAACAGTTAAATTACAAGATCTATATAAGTTTACATTCTAATTTGAACTAGTTATCCCAGATTCTGCCACCTATGTCTTCGTGCTTTTCATCAGAAAATTGTTAATAACTGCTATTGTACTTTTGATAGAAATGCATGCCTTTAATGATTTTCTATTTATATTTTTGAGAAACATCTAGCTTCAACAAGTCATCTTCAAATGTAGTTTTCATGTTTCAGTTATCCATCGAACTCAATCCATTTTCTGTATTTTCCAATTGTCATATTAACATAATCACAATATTATGTTCTTCTACTTCTTTCGATTCTTGTACTTAGAAAAATTTATTAACACCCCTAACAACTAGGCTCTTCATCGTGATATGGTCTGAATTATGTCTAAAACCTGTGTTAAAAAGAAAAGAAATACATGTAATTAGAAATAATAATGCATGTTTGGTGGAAGGATCCAACATATTAGACATAGATTTCGATCTCAAACAACAAAGCACGACGTCAAGTGATGTAGCTATAAACACTCAGATGCCTAAGTCGGTTCCAAAAGGAGAAGAGCATGGACAGATCCAACAATATGTCAAAGAGGGGCTAGAAAAATTTAACAATAAATATTAAATAAACATATTAAATCATAATAGTTAATAAAATAGAATATGTGGAATTAAACATAAGTAAAAATATAGTATTAAATTTTTCAGCGGTCATTTTCTCATTATATTATTAGAAATTTATCTTCCATCTTATTTTTAAGCCTTTTTTAA
>PYAF01003182.1:64055-111896 GCA_007407185.1 Glycine tomentella
TGGAAGGGGAAGATTGATTGAAGACTGATTTTGTTTTAAAGATTTGTTTTGAATCTGAAAATTGATTTCTGGTATCAAAAGAATTTCTAATAAGTGATAAAGATCCTGTGGCTACTCTGATTTAAATTTTAATTGGGCAAAGTTTTTCAACCAATTCACCCCCCCTCTTGGTTGTTTTAAGTATTCATCTGTTTTTCAAGAAGATGTTCCCGTATGTCGTCTAGTGTTTGGCGTCTCCCATTCAAACAATTTATACAAGGACACAAATATTTTTCATCCCCATTCGGTCGACTTCTTTCGGAGGCAAATTGCAAGAAATGTTCAATGTCTTCCTTATACTCAACTGTAATGCGACTTGCATTCATCCAACTTCAATCCATCTAATTAATAACTCTGTGATACTCAGAAAGTTATTCCATGCATGAAAACCTCACTTTTTTCATTAAATGTGTGGCCCTATCCCATTCATGAAGACATTTTTTTATAGTATATTCATATGTATAGGTTGAGTTTCTTTACCTAAATTTGACGAAATTTCGGCAGCATTTCGCTTTGATCTTCAAGTACACGATATGAAAGCGGTAACATGAGTTCCACCACAGTCAAGTATGCGCCCGGAGAACAAAGTGAAATGCATTGTATCGAAATTTCCTCAAATTTAAGAAAAGAAACTCAACTTATACATATGAATATACTATAAAAAAAATGAGTCTTCCCAAACTATCCAAACAGACAATTCAAGAATCAATACAATGATTAATCCAAACTGTCTGGAAGAATCACTGTAATGAATGTCAAACAGGAAACTAAGGTTCACTCATAGTGAACATTAACTGTATAGAAAAAGAAAATAATGACACAAAAAAATTATAAAAGCAATCATAAGAATAATTGTACAATAAAAATATGAAAGACATTCATACCTGTGATGATGATCTATGTGAAATTTTCAACAATGAATGTCGTGTCGATGAGGCAAAAGGGAAAGGGGATCGCTCTCCTACAACCTACAATGAACATAGAACATTAGACTATATACCTTATTTTTAAGAAAATCTGGTTTGAATCAACAAAAACAAAAGATCACACACCATAGCCTATCAAAGTCTGTCAAGCTTCAAACTCATGTAGCCTTTTACGTACTCCTATACTCTTTAACTTTCTCATAATAGAATAAGTCACAATCAATGACTACTAGTGTATAATATAGTAATAAAATGATCATGGTCGGTGTTCATGATCATGCACAAGTTTTGGAGGTCAAAAGTGGCCATGGAGGAGCTAAGGGGGGAGTTAGAGAGAAGAGGGTTAAGATCTCAGGGAGTGGAGTGGGAGAGTGAGGTTGCTAATAGAGAGAACATATTTAATTGGTTTATATTTAAGTTTAACACAAGGCTTACCTTTGGTGAAGGAGCAGAGGCTGGCTGTGGCTTGGGTTCTACTGATGGTGGCGATGTAACTGGGGTTGCAAGCTCACTTGGTTGTTGTTCCTGCAACGAAATAAAAAACAATAACAGTGGTTACCTATGATTGTTCCTAAATGTTTGAGGGAACATACCAAGTGATATTTCAACATGTAACAGTGCGGATCATAGGGTTTGCTAGGATTGATTGCATAGCATAAGATGAGGCAGCCATAGATGAATAGAATAGAATTTTAGTGGCACAATTCCAAAATGAACACAATATGTAGCAATGTTACATGTTATGTGCATCATTCCTAGTCAAAAGCTATTTTTTTAACTTGCTGCACTACAAAAATTGATATAAATTGTAGGGATATCAAAATCGGATGATTCCAAAACCTTTTTAAAGCTAAGAACTAATTCTTTAAGAGATAAAAAGAACTTTAACAAACTCACTATAGGTTGTTTATATAATAACTTTGAATACATATATGTTACAAGGCAGATTTCAGCACCAATACCCAACTTATCCCCTTCTCACATTCCAATTTTCATATGTACAACTTCAAGTATCTTAAGGATAATTTCAAATTCACCTAGGATAGGTCATAAAGCATGAACATAGAATATATGGCCTCGCTGCTATAATGACCCTCAGGCCTGGCGCGGATGGCGTGGGTTTCGTGCGGGTAGCGCCAGGGTTTTCTGCAGAAAAACCAGTGCAGAGGTGTGGCGCTGGTAGCGCCGATGTGGTGTGATCAGCGTCATGCCCACTGGTTGACGGCGCGAGTAGCGCTAGTGTGGCGTGAGTGGCGCCAGACACACTGGAGGATGGCGCCAGTGGCGCTAGGTTGGGGCGAATGGCGCCAGACCACCCAGAGGACCTGTTCTCCCCTGGAGGTTGGCGTGAGTGGCGCGGGTGGCGCCATTGGTTCTGGAGGTTGGCGCGGTTGGCGCCATGGGTTCTGGTAGCTGGCGCAATCAGCGCCAAATTGGCGCGATTAGCGCGGCAGCTCGGGCAGACCCACTATAAAAGGGTCATTTTACGAAATCTTGGCCCAAACTTCCCTTTCTTCTTCCTCCAGTGACCTTACCTCCATTGATGAGATTCCAAGCTTCCTAAACCTTGTTTCTTTGACCAAATCACTTCCTTTAAACATCACATATGTTGGAAAGCCTCTAGTGAGCTTGAATCATTCATCAAAATCCCTTGAAAACCCACAAATCAGAGAATCCCTTTCTCAAGGGAAGTTCATAGAACTCGAGTTCGGCGAGGAACGGCGGCGATTCACAGACACCCGAGCTTGGGGGAGTTGTCCTTGGGCCTTCCTTGTCGTCATTGAGGTAAGAAAATTGAGATTCGCCGTTTATTTGTGAGTTGGGGTTTTGGGTGAATAGTGACCCACTTGTGATAAAGCTAGTATTAGCCTTGGGTCCTTTAGAAAAGTGTGTTTAGAACGCTTTGGTGATAAAGCATTAGCTCTTAAATGTTATTTTGGTGAACCTTGATTCTTGGCTCTATGTAATGCATGTTTAATTGGTATGCTGAGTTGCTTGGCTATGTTGTGACATGCAAGAGCCTTGCTATGTGATTTTGATGTGCTCAAAAGGATTTTGGAACGATGTCTTGTGTGTGAAAAGAACCGTTCAAGCCATATGAGGATCCTTGAGTTTGGCCTATATAGAGCTTGGAGCTCTTTGTGTTGGCTTGTACCGAGTCTTGTGAAGACTCTATGCTTTGGCTAGGCCAAGATAGATCATTGAGGATCTATATGTTGTATATGATTTGATGAGTCTGATAAACCTTAAGTTAGATGACTTAGTGGTTTTGGAAAGGACTGAGGTTCCTTTCATTGTGACGGTTGAGGACCGTTGATATGTTTGTGCCTGATATGGCTGTATTGATGATTGATATGTGCTTATGTGCCTTGTATAGGGCGTGACACCGAGGGTGTCAGTGGCGTAGGCCACGGAGTAGGGAAAGAACTGCAGAGCTCGGCTTTGCCAGGTAAGTTCTTGGTCCCTTGGGGATGTTTCCCACTTGTTGTGCTCCACCACACTCTGAGGGAGTGATGGTTGCATTCATTAATGGTTGTTGCATCCTCATAATGATATGTATGCCTGTGTCTATGCTTGTAAGTGTATGATACATGTTGATAGATCTTCTGGCCAGTAAGATAAGTATGAACCTCCCTAGGAGAAGAGCGCACCTCCTAGTTTGGTTTGCTCGTGGGTGATGATGATCCCTTAAGATCAAGAGATAGGTGTGTCCCGTCGCGGTTGAAGCCTATTCTCGGAGGTACCATATACGTGCGTCCATGCGTAAGGGGTAGCTCCCGATGGGATGGCACGGGTGTGAGTTCCGGTCTCACACTGAGGTTGGTGTTGATGATGATCCACCATACATAGAACAAGATGACTTGCTTGTATTGTTATGAGGGCCGGGAGGCCAATATGTTTGTGATGCCTGATGACGTGTGTCGTGGAAAGTTAGCCAGGGTGGAGGAGATGCCTCCAAGGACCCTGAGCTTACTGAGATGTATATCTCATCCCGTGTGGGGCTTATGTTGTTTCAGGTGACTCTTCTGGCAGGGAGGAGCGGTCTCAGGGCAGGAGGCCCCAGTACAGACAATGATTGCTCAGCCGTGTGGCAGCTGTGAGAGCCGGGTGGCTCAGTTTTGTTCATGATGCTTTGTACGCCCGTAGAGAGAAAATGTGTGTGTGCACACATGTATTCTTTTGTATTGTATATGCTATGTATGCCCTCGTGTGAGGAAGGATCTTGGAGATCGAAAGCACTCGGATGCTTATTCTTTTGTATAGACACTTCGAGTGTCAGACGATGTGTATGTACATAACCAGTTTATGTTATGTAATGATGTTCCTCCTGTTTATATCTATTAAGATATTGTGTTTACCTGCCTATGGTTATGATTATGAGATTTTGGATCAGCAGGGGCTTGTGTTGCTGTGATGTCTAAGTTTTATGAGTTCCATACATGATGTAGTCAAGAAATACGATTTTTCGTTTATGCTTTCGCAAAGGTTTTAATTAATGAAATTATACGCTAATCTGATAATAATAATGTTAATACGTCGAGTGCACACGGGGTGTTACAGCTACCCCACAGATTGGAATCCCCTTAAGGATTATTGTTTTGGAAGACAAAACAGAATGTATGGCTTATGATTCAAAGGAAGAGCTCCAGACACAAGATAGAACACCTTTTGAGATCTTTTGGTATCAACAAACAAGCCTCGTTGCCTTCAATTCTCATTTTTATTTTACTGTTGTTATTCTTTCATCACTTCATCCTCAATCCTAACCTAAAGAACAAGACCACCAGGACTGCCCTATTCTTTGAAGGCTACTTGAGGTCTTCCTATTCATACAACTATCAATGCATCATTCCTTTACCAAAAATCACAAAATCTCAATGACTTCTGAGAACATCGATGTTAACGTGTTCAATGTAACATTGGTTTTCTCCAAACCGATGTTAACATGAATAAGTTAACATCGATTTTTTTAACATTTAAAAACCGATGTTAACAGGACACGTTAATATCGATTTTTAAGAAAATCGATATTAATCAGGTCCTGTTAATTACAAAATTACCATCATGTTTTCGTTAACATTAGTTTTTGAAAAAATCGATGTTAACTTAACAATGTTAAATGTAATATTTCTAGTAGTGATAAGATTACAATTGATTTATACTTGTGAACTTACATACTAAAATTTGGGTAGGAAAGTTAATTAAGTAGTTATGACCGTGCAATCCTTATGACTTGTCTTAGGGGTCACACATGTCTCCTATCATCGGTTTAAATTAATTTATGATATGCCGTGTTGGACACCAAAGTTCTCAAGCATGCAAGAGCATACTGAGATATGATCCAAAACAAATAACAATGGTAATGGAATAATAATTGAGTATATAGATTGAAACATTCAACCATAGGATACAAGTTGACAAAAAAGACAGAAAAAAAATCAATTGCCAACATGATAGTATCACTAGCTTACTCGGTTGAAAATACAAAAAATCAATTGCCAACATTATAGTATCACCAACTTATAAAACAACCGACTTATATTTTATTATTTCTAGTTGTTATATTCATTAGTTTTTATTTTTCTCAAACTTTGCTAAACTCTAATTAATAGTTAAACTTTATTTTTCTTACAATCGAAGGATGAGTTATTATTTCTCAAAGTTACAATAGACTAAAATACAGAAAATTATTATAATTTTCAAATTCTGAAAGTACATATCAATTTAAGAATATTTTGTATATAAATTAATGATATGGATCTTGTTAGAAGAATTTTATTTTGAGTAATCCATCAAATATTTAATTCAACTATTTAATTATTTTGTATTATATCAACCAACTAACGTAAATGAATAATTGGCGCTCAGTGTTAAACAAAAATAAAACAAAAGATGTTAGAATTTCCCAGCAAAAACATATAACAAAAGACTAAAATTACATAAACAAACCCCTTCCATCAAATAATGACGAATAGATGACATCAAATCATCATCAATGGATACAAAGGAAAAAGATATACATATGTACAGTGCACAGATTGGTACACAAATTAAATTGGACCAAAGAATGGTTCCTCTTTGCGACGAAGTCAGTCATTGCAACGCATTTCTTTGTCGGTAAGTATGCAGCTCCACGTGGCACAACTTAGTAACCTAAACTCCTAAAGTCCTAAACAACTTAATAGCATCATTCATCGAATAGAAAAAGTCAGCACTCAGCAGCTTGTTTTCTAAATATAATGCCACCAGAAAATTTTCAAAAATAATAGGTGGACATTAAGAAGTTATTTGTCAGTTGTCACCTAATGAAAGATAAGAAAAATAGGAGAATAATAGATGATGTAATCTCTTACGAAGAGATATTAATAAGGGGTTTAAAGTAGAAAGATATTCATCAATTATTATTTTCTTTTTAAATATATTTTAATTTTATGATCTGTATTTTATAGAATAAATATTTGTTTTATTTAATTAAAATTATAATATATAAATATTTTTAATAAATAAATCGCATTGTAATTAAAATTTACTATAATAAAATCATAAAATAATAATTGTATTTTATATTTACAATAAACAACTTTAAATTATAATATAATGTTATTTTTATTATTGAAATTCAATGTGTATAGATAGAGTTAAAAGAAAATAAATTGAAAAGGAGTGTGGTTAAAAAAAATCAAATATATAAATAAAATAAAAGAAAAGTAGTTTGAGATAATCGAAAGATACATTCTTTAAAGAGAAAAGAAAGACAATGTTGAGAATTGGTACTTTAGCTCATATATTGTCTGGATCATATCTAATATATAAATTTTATGGATATAATTAATTATCATTGAAAATTATATATAATATAACTAAAGCAATTATATGTCAAATGAGTTAAAACATTATATATATATATATATATATATATATATATTTCTGTGTGAATATTATAATAAGAGTAAATAGTTGCACCACAGATGTAGTGGAGGTGACAAAATGGTTAAGACTAGCACGGTTGGTTTGAATCCATCCAATAAAATTTAAAATTTGGACTTAAAATTTAGAGTCTGAATTAAATGAAATCTTATAAAAATTAAGATTTTTTTAGCTAAACCTATTATACCCTGCAACTTGAATTGGACTTGCCTGAATAGTTTGTTTTACCACCTACAAATGACAGTTTAAAGGGTTTTTACAATCCAATCACAATTATTATGTATAATAAATTCATAAAAAATAAACTATGCACTAATAATATAATATAATTTTATACATCTTATTTTTAACAAAAAAAAATATTATCTAAAAAAACCACAAATAAGTTTATTAACTTTTATCATTAATATCATAAAAATACGTATATAGTCTATCTACAATGAATTATGATTGATGGACAAAATATATATATTTTTCTGATAGTTGATAGAAATTAAACTAAAGCATAATAATTAGATAACATAATGTTGATAATTCTAAAATATAATGCAATGAAAAACACATTTAAATAACAAAAGAGTAAAAATATTGAAAACGTTTATTAAAGAGTAGAGAAAATGAGAATTTCACTATTTTAAGTTGTATATTTTAATTTATATTAATATAGGAATAAATATTTTTCATTAATCATATCACCTATAAAATCAACAAATTACTTAATACAGATTTTTATTTAAAAATTTATTTTGTAAAGTATCAAAAGAAATAATAAGAAGACCAAAAACTGTTCATCCCATATGTTGCATCCACTTGGCTTTCTAAGTTCATATCCATATTCAATACCAAACAAACAACAAATATGTTTGTCTTGGCCTTCGATTGAGATTTTAGATTTACCAAAACCCACCTTCATGGATGAGTTGGTGACCTTAAAATAAGCAAAGTCAAGTAGAGTCGATCTATTCTCATTACCTTCACGCGACCGCTAATCATTGCAATTTTCTTCAAATACTCTTGAAGGGTTTATCGTTTATTTGAATTTTTTAATAAACCATTGGAATTAAAATTAAAACAAAATTCATTTCAATGTTAGTAGTAGGGAAACTGGAAAAAAAAAATCGATCGAAATAAATTTTAAAGTTAAATTTAAAAAGTAATTATTTCTCACATTATTCCATATATAATTGTAATTTGTAAATAAAGCGAAATGCAATAAAAAAAACACACACATAAATTTAAAGACATTTAAAGAATTTTTTTTTTGGGAAGTATAAATTAAACTATAAAATTTCATGAGTTTGAAACTTTTGATTTTGAAAAATATTAAAAAAGTTAATGAATAAAATATTTCTTCTAATGATTCTTTTTTAAGTATTTTATTATTTTTAATGTTGATAAAAGAAATTAAGTATTAAATAAAAATAATTAAGAAAATGAATTGATTAAACAATTAACTAATGAGAAGAAATATTATACAATAAATGTATTTAACTAATCTTTTCAACTAGCTTATAATTTATTTGAACAAAATAAAAGTGTTTAGCATACAAGTTTTTCTTATTAATTTATCAGTGCTTAATAATAACATATATATGGTTATTGACATATCTAACAGTAGTTAATTTATTTTGCAATTAGCTAATATTAACCGGATTGTAATTGTATATAATTATATTCATTTACTAAATTCTTAGAGAAATTATATCCATTTACTCTTAATCACTTGTAAAATAAAATTAATCATATGTCCGGATGAATGTTACGTGGACTAATGATATGTTTGACAGCCACAATTTGCTAGGGACGAATGACGATGGAAATGATGTTGTTTGTTAGGTTGAGATGAATCAAAAGAAGAGTTAATACATGTTATGTGGGCTTGTATCTTTCAAAGAAGTCAATATATGTTATTGTGGATCCTTCATCTTTCAACGAATTACAAGAGCAATTAAAACTACACTGGATGGACTCTTTTACCCTTTTTTATTGTTGTTGGTCAGGAACGTCATTCTTATATTCAAAGTGCATCTTCCTATTTTTAATGGTAAATAAGTAATTTCATATGTTTACTATTTTATTTTTACTCTACTTTTCACCTGCTTTTTTTAATCAAACAATCCAACATTCACTTTGGCTTTTACTTTTAATTTATTTATTTTTCTTTTATTTCTATTTATTCTCTTTATCTGTCCACTACCAAACAAAGCGTAATAGAGTGGGTGTTAATCATTATTCATCAGCAATTTTGTCAAAAATAACCAATAACCAAAGAATTAGAGTGAAGACAAAGCCTCGAGTAAATATCCCTAGTTTATTTATGCTGAAAGTTTGATATAGTTTAGTGATTGTGGTCCAATACTTTGGTCAAATTAGAGCTAGATGCTTCCCTTTTAGTTTATGCAATTGTTAGTGTTAAGGCAACGCCAACTCATCAAATGGCAGTGACTGATGTAGCAGTTTTGTCTAACTAATTATCCCATATTTGAAATAAAATTCCAAATATTATCTACTGAGCCATACGCATAACCAACACAACCATATATTGAGATTCCAAGAAGTTTAAAAGAGCACATAAAAATTTAGGCCCTAATATTAACGGTAAAATCATATGTCCCCCTCGATTTTGGTTGAGATCTTCAAGTTATAAATTTATAAATTTATTTTTCCTTGCATGTATCTCCCAGAATTACAAGATATATAAATACATCTTCCAACAAAAAAATCAAACTTTAGTTTGCAAATATCAAAGATTAAAGCATAGATGTTCAACAACAACATCAATAACATTTTTAACTCAGGATAATTAGGGATTAAAGCATAGATGTTAATGCCCCAAAATGAACCAATAAATCAAATCTCCCCTTCGAATGAAGAACATTTAAAGCAGGGCATCCTAGCAATTACTAAAAGCTACAAAATGCATGCCATTCAGTTCAATTTATAATTTTACAGATAAAACCATGAGCAAAGTTAGTTCCTTCTTATTGTATTGTTTTATGTGATGTTCATATACATTCAAAAAAAGAAAAAATGGGCAACCAGGCATAACAGCCTCTATACAAATAACTTTATAGTAATTATAACACATAATTATATAACGGCTGGAATTCAATATAATCGTCCCCCCACCATATTCATTATCTTAATTATCTTCTGACAGTCTAATATGAGTCCACAGTATTCATTCATTATCCATTGTCCTCGTAACTTCTTTTCTTGTATAATTTCTACCCTTCTATGCTGGAATGGCTTTGAAAATGTCATCGAAACTGTTCTGGTTTGCAAAAATATCCAGAAGAGACAGTGCCTAAAATAATAATTAAAAAAAAAGGACACAATTTAGTTGACCACATCTACAATTAAAGAAGGATCAGTAACATATTCAAAAAGTTGATGCTTACCTCAGGCACACTCAGCTCAAGACGGAACTTAGGGCCGTCGTAGTGGTGAAGAATTGGTCTGAAGGAATCTTCCTCTAGTGGCTCACAAACTTTCCTAGTAATCACTTGAACCTGTAACCATCATGTATGCAAAATTCATAAATTTTAGCAAAGCAAAGTAATATAATTTGAATTTAATTGTCATCTACTGCCAATACTGTCAACCAAACAGAAATCTTCCAATCGATATATCACATATGGATTGATTAAAGGAGAGTATAAAACTTTATTTTTAAGGTATCAGTACATTTTAATTAAATTTATAAAATTAATATTAGCATAAGTTGTGCGTAGGACATAATACAATTAATTGGACTGGAGATGAGATGATATATACCTGAGCAGGGAAACGAGATTCACCAGGGCACTTCTTATCCTCCCAAGCCGTTGGATCAATATTAGATCCTCCAAAACTTGCAGCCTGAACAAACCCCACCAAACATTAATTATTATTACTCTTAATTAGACCATAGCTGTTAAAGGTAAAAGTGATGACCTAATCCATAACTTGATCTCCAAAAACAGAAGCATTTTCATCAAATTAAAGTGATGCAACTGAAAAAAAAAATACACACAACATACCTCAAAGATACCATGGAGTTGGTGAGTGGAGTAGTTGTAGAGAAAAAGGGGCAACCCTGGAGTTATTGTTCTGACTGAATCTCTGTACCGTGGAGGCAGACCTGCAGAGCAAAAAAAAAAAACATTAATCAGCAAAACCGATTTAGAATTAGAAAGGAAGAAAAGCCAGAGACAAATGAGGCATGGTCAATTCCTCAATTAATTCAATTTATTGCTATTGTAAACAAAAGAGAACCAGAGATTAGACTATAGTAACAATTATAAGATTTGATAAAGAGAGAAAAAAGAAGAAAAAAAAAAGAGAGGAGAGAGGGGACATACCAAAGAGCTGTCTTTGGAGATTCTCTGCCATGGTATCGTTGTTGCAAACAAAGATGTAGCCTCCAATGGTTTCATTCTTAGGCAGAGACTCTGATGGTGGCAGTGTTTTGAATTTCTTCTCAGCAGCAGTCTTGGTGGCATCATTATTGTTAGTGTTGTCCCCATGCTTGTTGTTGTTGTTGTTGTTGTTGCTGTTTTTCTTGGCACTTTTGGGTGTGTGAAACTGATCTTCACCCTTAAAAAATGTCTTGTAGCCCTTGAGATTATTGCTGTTGAGGTTGTTGTTGAGGTGGTGGTGGTGGTTGTTGTTGTTAAGGTTAAGATAGGGTGAGGATGTGGTGTTGGAATAGATTCCCTTGTTGAAGCCTCCAAGAGTGTTGTTGTTAAGGTTAGGATATAAGGAGGAAGTGTTGTCGGTGTTGGAATAGAGTCCTCCCTTGTTGAAGCCTCCAACTTCAAGAGTGTGAGTGTTGTTGTTGTGAGGCATAGAGAAAAGGGGTCCATTGGAATTGGTGATCTTCCAGCCATCATTGAAATCATCATCAAAAGGCTTTGATGAGTTGTTGAAATCACTGCCCTTGACATCAAAGTTCCTCCTTTGATCAGGCCTCTTGGAGCTGTAGCTGTTGCTCCAAATGGAATAATCATTCAGAGACAGATTGGCCAAACCAGATTCAAGCCTCAACTGGTCACTGAATTTCCAAAAGTCATTGCTGTTGTTGTCCATGGTATCTCACTAGCAAACTCTGAAAACAAATCTAATTGATATGATATGAATTGAAGAAGAAAAGAACGAAGCAGCAAGAGATGGTTGGAAAAGAGAGAAGGCAAGTGTTAAATAAAGATTGATGATGGGTGTGCAATTTCCTAGAAAGTTAATGAAGGGGGCCAGGACATTATTTTTTGTGCGTGTAATTGTCAAAGGATGAAAGTGGAATTCTTCCCCGTAACATCATCTTGATTTTTGATGCAAGGAAAGTGGGTAGAAGGAAATTATATTAAATGTTAGAATACCTTTTCAAGTCCTTCTATAATTAATTTAATTATTTTTTTGAAAAAATATTGTGTTTTCTTTATAGTGTTGAAATATTAAATGTGACTTTTTTTTAATATTTTTATGAAATATTAAGAGAATTAATGTTTAATATTATATTCTTATTTTAATAGGATTAAATTATTCTTCCTTTTTTATATAGATAAAAATATTGTTCTTCCATTTATTTTTCAAACAGTAAATAAAAATTTAATTTAATATAATATAAAACAATTAAATAATATAATTTCATATAATATTAAATTAAATATTCAAAGGTAATCTCATTATTTATCTTTTTTGTTTCCCTAATTAGGTGCAGTAACGCATGGCGATTAGTATAAATAAAGAAAAGGTAACGCTTGACAAGGCAAAGGCAAAACCGCGTTTACAAAAGAGAGAGGCCGAAAGTGGAACGAGACTAAACTACTGGTACTGGAGCAGGGGGTAATTTGATAATTTCCATGCTTTGATTTTGTACCCTTTTCTAGAAGGTGCAGTTGAGTTGAGGTTCCACTTAGTTACGACTTTATTTTATTTAAAACGAAATGCTAGGTATAGAACAATTACATGTGTAAAATTTTGGAAAATAACTGCAATATGCAAAAATATAAACTTTAAAATAACAATATCAAAAGTGATCAAATTAAATGTGATATAAATATATTTTTAAAATTAAATTAATCAAGATACAATTTATAAATTTATGATTTTTAATAATAGTCAATGCATATAGATTATTTGTTTTAATTAAAACTAAATTAATTAAACAGAAGTTATTATTTATAAAGATAATCAAATTAATTATGGATACTAATTTGTATCATAATTAATTTGATATAAATTAAAAAGGATAACTTGTATTATTATTAATTTATATTTAAATAAAAATAATAATTTATATATTAATTAATTCTATTACTATTAAAAAAAGGTAATTTGTATCATCATTAAAATAATTTATCATGATTAATTAGGAATAATTGAGAAAATTTTAAAACAAGTAACTTATATTTATACTTAATTACAATTTTTTTTTAAATTTAATAAAACGGAAATATATATTCATTGTATAAGAGTGGATGTAAAAAAAATTAAACAAGAAACATAATTGACATAATACAAATGAATCATGTTTTCATTATGTATATTTTTTGGACTCTCCTTTTGTATAACTGAAACATTTTATTCTATATTTTGTCAATAAAATTATGTTTCCATAAAAGGTATATTTTAAGAAAAAATATTTAAAGCACACATGGGGTGTAAATAGAAAATATAAGAGTGAGAATGAAAGCTTTTATAAGAGAATAAAAGAACACTTGTCTCATTCCTTGTTGTAGGGATAACCAACGTGATTAAAATCTACTCCCATTTGGAGTGATAATGAGTTTTTTTGTTTTTGATTTTTAAAGATAATTTTTAAAATTAAACGTGTTCGGTAAAAATGGAATTGAAATTATTTTTAATTCAATTTCGAAGCAGATTTACATGTACTTTTAAAACCAAGAAAAAATATTTTATGATTTTGGTTTTAAAAAAATAAAATTCTTATCACCATCACCATTCTACCACCACCGCCACCTCCATCACCACCACATTAGAGTCGCCACCATCACCATCATTCCACCACTACTACCGCCACCATCACCACTATTGCTGCCACCATCTCTGTCACCTTTGTCGTCATTGCCATTATTTGCCTCATCATCATTGTTGTCGTCACCACCACAATTTCACTGTTACTACCACCATCACCGCTACTACCACCACCATCATCGTCACCATTACAACCATTATTATTTCACCACTACTATTGTCACCATCACCGCCACCACTAATCTACTACTACTATTGCCACCTCAACCAGCATTGTCATCGCCATTATTCCATCCTCACCACGTCGTTGCTACCACCACAACCACAATCCTTGCCTTCGTCACTGTCGCTGTCATTATTTCATAGTGGAGTGATATAAGATAAAACAACGGACTCATTTTTATCTATCTTCACTTTGGAACATCTTTTTAAAAACTAAAAAAAATAAATTGAAACTCAAAACTAAAGTTGGTTTTAGTTTTTGAAAAAGTTGTAGTAAATTAAAAATAGACAAAAATAAGTCAATATTCTATATTATCTCTCTCCATTATCAAATCATGCAATATTGACACAAAAAAATAATTAAAAATAAAAATAATTAAGCATGCTAAAAAAAATTGTACAATAACCAAAAGTGTTAAAAATATAAAAAAATTACACCAACATAATAATAATAATAATAATAATAATAATAATAATAATAATAATAATAATAAATTGGGATATATAATACATGTTTCTACAAATTGTGTTTAGTTTTTATCAAGCAAAAAATTACACATAAGTAAAACAGAAAATTGCATAGGGTTTATATATTTCAAAATGTGATAATAATAAGAATTAAGTACAATATAATTATGGTGTTACACTAGTTGCATCCCATAATCGTTGAACTAGTCGATCTAAAAATTGTCATTCGACGAATATTTGTTGTAGTCACTAATGGTGGCACATTGATATGATCCAACAAAGGTCCAATTACTTCAAATATCTTTTGCAATGGATGAAAGACCCAATGGCCAAAGAAAAATTGAAAAGAATCAGGAAGACTTTCCAAAGCTTAGTCATGCAAGTGCTCAGACCAAGAATTGTCTCATTTTTACAACTTGAAGATAAATTCAACAAAGTTAAAGATAATACTTTGAAGAACACAATGAGAGTTTATACCCAAGATGCAATTATGGGCTGAAGTTTATTTGGATGAATTAGATTGCTTTTGGAAAAAAGAACTAATTAAGGCTCATTAGTATTTTTTCATCGTATTTATTTTTCATGTATTATATAATTTCATATGAAACTTGATATGTTTTGGGTAAGTTATTATGCTTTTTAGCCTTCCTAAGCCATTATAGTGGTTCGTAAGATTTTATTTCTAGTGAGAATTTAATTTTTTATTAGGAATTAATCCCTAGTGGGATGTTTAGAGAAAATTCTAGCCTATAAATAGAGAGAACTTTGTACCTTTGAGGCAGATTGAGTTTTGAATAAATTTTGAGTTTTCTCCCTTTTATGAGAACATCCCTTGGTTCTTGACAAAGAATTGAATCTGATCTTATCAAGGCAACTTGTGACGATCATATGACTTATCATCATTGACCTTCTCATTTTTTCTTGAGTGTGGCGTCAATATCCTTCCCCTAATAGAAAACTAAAATCAATTCTTGGATTTTGTTTTCTTCAAGGTGATTGTTAGCGATTTAATACACTCGCACCACGGCAAGTGCACCGATCGTATCAAGTAATAAAATAGGTAAGTGAGTATCGTTCTCCACAGGGATTGTGGTGAAATTCACAGTAATAAGGAATCAATATGCTTGAAAGTAAAACAGAAAATGTTGAAAGAAATTGGTTTGATTGATTAGTTGAGTAAAACAGAAATTAAAGTAAATAGTAAATTAAATTGAGAAGTTACCAATGGAAAAACAATTGTGGTAAGGTGCAATCCCCTTTGATTCCTACCTCCTTCACTTGACTGATTTATTAGTTTAATTTACACAAATGATAAATCTCTCCTAATATCGTAAATCCTAAATTATTAGCGACTTATCCCTTTAATTCGATCGAGAATCCTAATCCCTTAGCAATCCTGTCAAACTAAGCATTTAGAGAATATATCATAAGGGTTTCTTGTTATGATTGTTCAGAAAATAAGTCTTTCCTAGATTAGTTAATCCCTAATCCCTTAGTGAATTAACCCTTTAACCTGAATCGAAAACCTAATTCCTTAGTGAAATCTATCAGTTTAAGCATTTAAAAGACCATATCAAAATTTTTGCAGCCACGCATCCCTATCCCTAGGTGATGAACAACTGTTACTCTAAACAGGTCAGAAATTAGAACCTCAACGTCCCCATTGCGAATCCTAACCCTCAATACTTAATTGAAGTGATCGGTTCCAAATAAGAATAGAATAGAATAAAACAATCAAAACATTATTATTCAATACCAGTCAAATTACAGAGGAGTTCACATCAGTTCATGGCCTTCCCACAATACAAGATTTAGCCTGCCATATGCCTCAAGAACATCAAAGCTGTTGAATAATACATGACTGTGCTGAAACCTTAACCTTGATTCTTGACTTCCAGAGGTTTAGAATGATGGAATGTGGCTTTTAGATGAATAATGGATGATACCTTTCAGTCCTCAGAGGCTTTGTATTTATAGAATGATTTAATTACAGTAATAAAGCCTAAAACAGTGCTCAATCCCGAAACAGATAAGTTAAATAAGGAAACAGGATCTTCTCCACGCGATCCGCTCGGAGTCTCGCGCTATCATCGCTGGATGTTCGAATAGTTGGCGCTGACCGCGTGATCCTCCACCCTAACCGCGTGGAGTCTTCGAGCTGAATATCTGATGCTGAGCTTTGTGGCGCTAACCGCGGGGTTGCGGCGCGATCCGCGTGGGTTGTTCAATTCACCATCTAGCATGATCTGCGTGGCTCCTGAAGCGAGTTGCGCGATCCGCGCAGCTCCTGGAGCGAGTCGCGCGAGACCTTGATATGGCTTTTCTTCTTTGCTTTGCTGGAACTTCCTCTTTTTAACCTGAAAATGCTCAAATGTATTGAAATGAGATTTAAAACAATAACATAATAAACTTAACTAATTCTAATCTATTTTCCTAATTATTTAACTAAATTATAACCTAACACTAGCGTAAAACTAAAATGTGTTTGCAACACATCAGTGATCTGTCCCATTTTCGTGTTCATATCACACATGTTGCTCTATCACATTATTCCCATCCAATTCTTCAACTTTTAATTCAACATTTTCTTCAGCATATTGTCTAAAAAGAGGATCATCTTGCATTTCCATTTTAATAAAATTATGAAGAACACACCATGCAAGCTGTATATATTTCTGTGTTTTCAAGGCATATGGCACCATTGATTTGAGAATAGGAAAATGTAATTTTAAAACCCAAAAACATCTTTCAATTACATTACATAATGAAGAATGAATATAATTGAATGACTCTTTTGGATCTTTGGATGTTCGTTGGTTTATATAATCACACAAGGGATAGTTTTCTCCACGATACGGTGAAAGAAAGCCAGGTATGTTGGTACATCCAAAATCCACTAGATAATATTTACCTTCAAGAGGAATAGGAAAATGACTATTTGGATTCTGAATCGTCTCTAAAAAGACTCAAGAGTCATTTGTCGTACCCTCCCAACCAAACATTACAAATGTAAACTTCATGTCAAATGAGTAATAATACATCACATTGATAATTGGTTCAAGTTGTCTTCCACAGTATAGAATTTGCTCATCTTTTGGAATGCATGCTGAAATATGTGTACCATCAAGAACTCCTACACAATCCTTAACAAAATAAAAAAGAAATATAAAAAATAAAACAACAATCATTATGATTATAATAAACTAGTATTTTAACTCAAAGGATATGGAAAAAGACTAATGAATACCTTGAAAAAACGATTATTTCTTAGATTCAATTATATTTTTGGAGCAACTTCATCAAAAGAAACAAGAAAAATCAACTCCTTGGAAAAAGACCAAATGCCTTTTTAGAACACTCTTAAAAACCTTATGAATAATGTCTGTCGAGTGTTGAAAATGATCCACTGCAAATTTGGTACGCACCATTTAGCAAATAATGAGCAAAAATATGGCAACTTGCTCTTGAATAGTTGAAAAGCTAGTTTCTTTAATTGTTTTTCCTTTCTTTTAACAACTCACATTGCTTAATAAACTGGGATGACATCATTCAAGATATTTCATAACAATTTCTTGGATGATCATTTAATGCTTCAACCACGCATTCATGTCCATTGAATCTTGAAGTCATTTGTGGTTGAGGTTTTGGCTTCAACAAACTAGTATATTCAAACATAATATAGAGAAACATAAGTTAATCTCTTCATTTAAATCAAATGCTAAGCTTCTAATTATGGCTTCCATGACAATTGTCCTGCAAATTAACAATAATATATGAAAAAATATAAATATTTTCTAAACACTAAAAAATAAAACAACTAAATAGCATTCATAAATTCAACAATCTAGAACATAGGTTTGTAGAATGGATAATAGAAAATTCATAAATCCAACAATCCATAACATAGGTCCATAGAATGAATAATAGAAAATTACAAGTCTGAATGAAAACATAAATATAAAAATTCAAACATCCGAACATATGCATGTCTTAATCCAAACATAAGCATAAAAAATATTCAGAGATTAAGGACGATCTTTCTTTCTCTCATCTAATATTGCCAGAAACACATCTCTCCAACCAGGATCTTCTTCCAATGCCTTTACTACTTTTGTAAAAGGAGTAACACCAATGCCTTCAAGTTTACACAATTGAAGAAAAATTTTATTCCTTCGAGAGTGCACATCCAAGTACATAATTCTAAATTTATTTGACTATTATTCATCAACATCAACATCAATAGCACCTTTAACCCAAGTTAATTGGGGTTGGTGGTAGATGAACCCAATGATAGATCAGAAATAAGACAAAGAAAGAGAAAAGGAGACGGGAAGAAAAAGATAAAATAAGTCAAAAGAAAGGAAAAATAAGCTAAAATAAAAGAATGGTGAAAGGAGGAGGGGAGAAATGAAGAGGAAAAAAACTAAAAAAAGGGAACAACTGGAACATAGACATACTAATGGGATTAACTCTCCACCAAACTTATAGTTTTTCTCCACTCTGTCCTAAGACACACGGTCCCCCAATCTATATCCCACTCTATTAGGTTTTGTTTAACTACCTTTTCCCAGGTGAGTTTCGGTCGACCTGATTGTTGTAGTATATTTTGAAATGCTAAAATAAATCATATTATTCCTTTGTAAGTGTTAAGAACACTCCCTTATAACTATCAATGAGACCACGAGTGTCTTTTAACCCACTGGGTCTACAGAGATTATCCTCCTCGCAATGCATGATTACTGTTGGTCCAAGAGAATTTTGTACACAAAAAGAATCAAACACAGGTTATCGTAGTAAATAAATTGTTTCCCACATGTGAAGTAACGAGACCTTACATCATTATGTCAATCCTTTATGTTTCAATTTCACTTTACACACACACACACACACATATATACCTGAAAGAATTTATGAAAATTTTATGGGAAAAAAATTCTGAAATTTTAATATTTATTTAATCTATATATATTATTAAATTTATATTGGTGATTGAGGATTTTGTATCCATGAACTCTAATAATAATTTTGCGACAAAACCTTAAGCAAGACATCGAGTATCTTTCTAAAATCAACTACTTAGCATTTGGTGATGCAAGAATTTATAATCATGAATTCAAATAATAAGTTCACAGGAAGAAATTATTTGAAATGATGAAATAGTAATGAGATATTTTATCTCAACACATGCCATCCTAATTTTACAGTCTAATCTCCACCAAATGGACGTGATAAGTGAAGTGGAGCTCCAATGTGCATGTCATCCCTCCATGTTAGCCCTGGCATAGGAGCATGAACGCTTCGCCCTTAGCAGTCGGGCTACTGGCCCGACAGGTTATCTCTAAATACCTTAATATTTGAATATTATTGATAATGTTACAACCCCCTTATCAAGTGGCAGATACTTAATTATCTATCAGCGATGGATTATCTACAAGTTATAAATTATCTACTAGAAATTATCTATAAGCCACAACTTATTTACTAGCTATTATCTACAAGTTAGGAATTATCTGCAAGGGTTGTTACGCCACTATAACAGTCCCGACAAATAAGGACCCGAAGCTCCTATCTCACTATATAAATATCAGGTTCTATTTCACCATTTTCATTCCATTCTCCACTCACTCACATACTTACTTGAGCGTCACAGTCTTTTGTTATGTAGGTCCCCCCTTGTCATCCTAACAAAGGATACTCAGAGTTAGACATGTTAAATCGTGGAGCCCATGTTGGCCATGATAGCCCTAAGGTTGGTTAGCTCCAGCTTTTGGTAAGTACATTTGGCGCCCATTGTGGGGCCGTGATAAAACTTACCCCGTGACCTGGCCTCATACGTGAGACACCTATATAGAGCTCCAATCCTCCCCTAACAACCATGACAGGCACCAACACTCTCCAACAACACCAGACACATATTTCAGAGATGGAGTGATGCCATAAGAAGGAACTCAGAAAGTTGAAGGCTAACCATCACCAGTTGGAGGCTCGTGTGAGACACCCTTAGGGCGATGAGCACTCTGCCCACATGATTCACGAATGTACACAAGGGGAATCACACCCCCGACGAACCATCAACATCCACGACGATCCCAACATCTCGCACATACACCACCATGAAGGAAGGACCACTCATTGACACCATTTCCTCGACCGAATTATAGAGGCTGACCTGCCTTTAGGTTGGAAACTGCTCAACCCAGAGGGTTATGATGGAACTACAGATTCGGATGAACATCTGGATGCATTCCTTACCCAGGCTAATCTCTACACCAACGATGACGCAATTTTATGTCGAGTTTTCCCAACGTCCTTCAAAGGGGAAACATTGACATGGTACAGAGGACTCCATCCATGATCCATTGACAACTTCGATACCCTTGTCGAACTTTTCAGTTCTTCGTATGCGACCATCCGGTCACACCGCATGACTTCCGTCGCTCTGGCCAGTCTATGACATGCAGATGACAAATCACTCTATAAGTTCATGGACAGGTTTGGACAAGTTGTTGTCCAAATCAGGAATCTTAACCTTGAAGTAGCACTACACTCCATGCTATTCGCCTTATGACTTAGTAAGTTCACAGACAGTCTATGCAAAAACCCTCCCAACAACATGGACGAGTTACGTGAACGAGCCAAAGGCTATATTGAAATGGAAGAAGTGTCCAGTTTTCGAAACGAGGTTCAACACACAGAAAAAAAAGAGACAAAAAGGAAGGGGGCACCAGTATCAACTTACACAAATTGGACAAAAGGCACAAGCCGGATAGGCGCCAGCCAGTTCCAAGGGGTCTAAGGTACAAGCATTACATACCCCAAACAGTTAATCGAACCACCATCCTTGAAGAAGCCTTCAATGTAGAGATACCTATAAAACTATCTCTAGTGCCTTCTCCCAGACTTAGGTGAAAAAAAACCAAACACTACCAATACCATCACAGTCATGGTCACAAATGTGAAAATTGCTGGGCCCTTAAAGACAAAATAGAAGATCTTATACAAGCTGGATACCTAGCCTAATTTGTAAAGATGCCTCACAACAACCCAACAGGAGCAAGACCCAGAGGACACCAAGATGATCAGCACAAAAATCATGATGCCGATAGAAGGAGGGATAGAGCAGAAGACAGAGGAAGACAGAGGCATTACCAACAAAGACGTGAACGTCAACTCAGTAGGAGCAGGAAAACGAGCCCGCCCAAAAAATCAGAGGTGTAATCAACACCATTACAAGCAGATTTTCCTATGAAGGGTTGTCCAGTTGTTGTGCGATTTTATGCGAATGAATACGGCAAGTGCACCGATCGTTAACAAGTAATAAAGTAGGTAAGTGAGTTATCATCTCCACAGGGATTGGAATGATTTTGCAGTAATTAAAACAGTTGTGATTGAAAACAGAAAAAAGAAATTTACGCAGAAAGTTGTTGAATGATTGTGTTGATTGAAAACTAAACTTAAACAAGACAGTAAATTTAAACTTGAAAGGTTACCAATGAGAATTAATTGTGGTCAGGCCCAATCCCTTATGAGTATTACCTCTTTCATTTGACTGATTATTTTAACTTGGAGTTTACATAAGATAAATCTCTCCTATAGTTGTAAATACTAGATAACTAGCAATCTCACCCTTTAATTTGATCGAGAACCCTAACCTTCTAGCGATTCTGTCAAACTAAGAATTCAGAGAATAAATCTTATGGGTTCGTGTTATGATTACTCAGAAAATAAGTCTTTCCTATATTAGTTAACCCCTAATTTCTTAGTGAATCAACCCTTTAAACTGAAATCATAACCTAATGTCTTAGTGAAATTAATCAGTTTAAGCAATCAAAGAACATATTATAAACTCCGCACCCATGCATCCCTATGTCTAGGTGAAGAACAAGTGTTATTCTTAACCAGTCAGATGTTATAATCCCAACGTGTCCATTGTGAATTATAACTCCCAATACTCATTTAAAGTGATCAATTCTAAATAAGATAAAGTATAAGCACAGAAAAGAATTAAAGTAAACAAAACATATGCATTTAATACCAGTCAAATTACAGAGGGAAACTCATAAGTTCATGGCCTTTCCACAATAAGATGATTAGCTAGCCATAGGCTTCAAGAACACCAAATCATAAGATGAATTCAGAGTTGTGCAGGACTTTGGCCTAAAATCTTGATTCCTAGGGTTTGCAATGACTAAAGCTCTCTATCTCTTTATTTCTCTATCCGTGTATATTCTTTTTATTCATAAACCTCCTATATATATAGAGCAATTTAATTACAGTAATTGAACCAGCCTCTTTTCCTAATTTCGAAACATATATCTTTAATTCAGGAAAAAAATCGAATCCACGCGAACCGCGCGCGATCCCACGCTAGTCGCGTGGACTGGCAGAGAAGATGACGCTCATCGCGTGATTTATGGCGCTTCCCGCGTGGATTGACAGAAGAGAAATCCTTATTCCTTAAGGTTATGGCGCGACATGCGTGGCTACGGCGCTCAACGTGCGAGTTGGCAGAGAAGAAAATCATTAATCCTCAGATTCTGACGCGACACGCGTGGAGTTTGACGCTTCCTACGTGGTATTCTTGGGTCTTCCACGCGACCCGCGCGAGTAATGGCGCGACACGCGGGACACTCCAGAACTTGTTTCCTTTATTATTTGCTCTTAAGTCCCTCTTTTTGGCCTGCAAATGCTTAAATGATATTAAATTGCTTGAGACAATTAAAAATACTAAAGATAACTAATTTTGAAACTATTTCCTAACTATTTAGTTAAAATATAACCTAAAACTAAGCTAGAAATAAGATGTGTTTGCAACACATCACCAGTCGATCCTAAAAGTGTTATCTCCACGTCATCTGAGATATCAACATCAACTGTGTCGACCTACAATCACCAAGAAGTCTCCCTCCTAGAACATTCACCGATAGAGACTTCAAAGGCATAAATCCTATCAACCAGAATGATCCCATGGTTGTCTCCATATTCATCGCCAATTTCATGGTATCCATGGTCCTTATTGACCAAGGAAGCTCCACAGATATACAGTCCAACCACACTATGGACCACTAGTTGGTTTTGCAGGATAAAGAGTAGAGACCAGAGGCTAAGTAGACCTTATGACCACCTTTGGTTAAGGCAAGCTATCAAGGAGATTCATTGTCAGGTATTTAATTGTTGATGCAAATACCTCATACTTTGCTTTGATTGGTAGGAAAACGTTAAACGAAGTCAGAGCCATCGTTTCCACACTGCATCTCAAGATGAATTTCTCAACATTGACGGGAGAGATCTTAACTGTCAAGGCAGACTAGAAACAGGCCCAACAGAGCTATGTTGAAAGCTTAAAGAGGCACCTTATCCTCCCACTAGAGAGGCAAGCAGGCCTCATCACACAGTTGGTGGTAGCAGTTAAGTCATGAGCGTGGATGAAGGGTCCCTAATCCAAACCCTGACCATCTACGAAGCAAGTCCAGAAGATCAAGATGATGTGTTTGATGTGGATCCACGTGATGACATTTTTTACAAAGGCTCAAAGCCTATTGAATAACTTGTCAAGCTGCAGCTCAGACCCAACCCTGGGCAATGTACACAGCTCAGTAGGAACCTTTCCTACCACGTGTACAGACACATATCTAAAGTCCTACATAGGAACACAGATTTATTCATATGGCAACCATCTGACATGCCGAGTATCCATCCTAGCATTATATGCCACAAACTGGCCATCTGTCCCCAAGCCAAACTAGTGTCACAAAAGAAGATGAAGATGGGAGAAGAGCAACGCAAGGCAGTCTGAGACAAGGTGGACAAGCTACTCAAGGCCCACTTTATCAGAGAAGTCAAGTACTCTACCTGGCTAGCCAATGTCGACATGGTCATAAAAGCCAACGGCAAATGGCGAATATGCACCGACTACACCGATCTCAACAAGGCGTGCCCCAAGGATGCATATCCTTTGCCTGGCCTCGACAGAGTAGTCGGCGGCGCGTCCAGATTGCAAGTACTAAGATTCCAGGATGCCTATTCAGGATACAATCAAATCAGGATGCATGACCCAGACAAAGAGATAATGACATTCATTACTGAGGATGCTAACTTCTGCTACAGGATTATGCCCTTTAACCTGAAAAATGCAGGTGTCACATACCAAAGACTAATGGACCAAATCTTGAAACAACAGATAGGACAAAATTTTGAGGTCTACGTCAATGACATGGTCGTTAAGTCTCAAAGCATAGCCTAACACATGGCAGACTTAGAAGAGGTGTTCAGAGAAATCCACAAGTACGACATGCGCCTCAACTCGAATAAATGCACTTTCGAGGTAGGCGGTGGAGAGTTCCTGGGGTTCATGAACACACATTGGGGAATAGAAGTCAACCCCCAAAAAATTCACAACCATACTAGCAATGCACAATCCTACCAATGTCAAGGAAGTCCAGGAACTGAACAGTAGACTGACATCCTTGTCAAGGTTCCTCCCAAAAGCTCGTCGAGAAAACAAAGCCATTCTACAAGAAACTCAGGAAAACTGAGCCTTTCCTATGGGACAAAGCCTGCAAGCAAGCCTTCTTGTCCTTCAAGAAGACTATTGCCACATTGCCAGTCCTAAGTCGACCCAAGCTAGGAGTACCTCTACTCCTATACTTATCAGTAACTGATGAGGCTTTCAGCTCACCCCTCATACAGGAGGATGAAAAACAATAGCTTCCCATCTATTTACCAACAGTATCCTTCATGATGTTGAAAAGCGGTGCCAAATGATAGAGAAGGTAGCATTGACACTCATAACCTCGGCCTGACGCCTCAGGTCGTACTTCCAAAGTCACCAAGTGGTCGTCCTGACGCCTCAGGCAAGTGTTGTGAAAGTCTGAGCTGGCATTAAGAATGGTAGCATGGTCTGTAAAACTGTCAATGTTCGATCTCCAATATGAACCTCGTAGCCCCATGACGACCTAGTTCATAGCAGACTTTCTGGCAGAGTTTGTTGGAAATGACCAAACCACCCAAAACTAGTGGAACCCTATGTGGACGGAGCGTCCAATGTGAAGGGAAGTAGGGCATACATCATCCTTGAAGGGCCTGACAACATTACTTTGGAGTAAGCTCTCAAGCTTAACTTCAAAGCATCAAACAATCAAGCCGAATATAAGACACTTATAACAGGTCTAAAGATAGAAAAAGAAGTTGGGGTAGAGAAGCTATGGTGCTACACTGACTTGCAGCTTGTCCAAGGGGAATTTGCCAACAGATATCAAACCAAGGAGACAGTACTACTTAGGTACTATCATACTGCAAGAACACTTATTGACGATGTTGATTGCTTTGAGATGTACCAAATACCCAGGGAGAGAAACACCAGAGCAGACATGTTTTCTAAGCTAGCCAGCACAAAAAAGATTGGGCATCTCAAGACCATCATCCAAGAGACACTCCAAGCTCCCACCATAGACATTAAGGAGGTCATGGCAGGAGAAGAGAGGGAACTAGACTGGATGACCCCCACAAGAATTTCCTAATTTGGGGAGTGTTACCACCAAATGAAAATGAAGCCCGATGCTTGAAAAGGAAGGCCAATTATTATGCCATCCTTGACGATGAAGTATTCAAAAAAGGGTTGATAACACCTTGCTCAAATGACTGAACAACCAACAAGCAGACTATGTCATGCAAGAGCTATATGAAGGAATATGTGGGCTTCACATTGGAGGATGTTCCCTGGCGACCAAAGTGGTGCGTGTTGGATACTATTGGGCAACACTCAAGGCCGACACCCTCGACTTCACTAGGAGGTGCAGGCGATGCCAAGAATTCACAAATGTTTCGCGCACCCCTACTTACAACCTCTATAGCTTGAGCTCCCCTTGGCCTTTCGTCATGTGGGAAATGGACATACTGGGATCATTGCCAAAGGCCCTAGGAGCAGTCAAGTTCTTCCTAGTTGCCATTGACTATTTCACCAAATGGATTGAGGCAAGGCCATTATGAGAAATCTCAGGCAACGAGGTAGAAAAGTCCATCTGGAAACACCTCATATGTAGATATGGCCTCCCTTACGCCATCATCATTGAAAACCTACTCAATTCAAAGCTCAGGCATATTAAGAATTCTTGACAAGGCTAGGTGTCAAACACCTCATAACTTCTATTGAACACCCTCAAACCAATGGCCAAGAAGAAACAACCAACAAGATCATCCTTAAAGCCCCACACAAGACTCGACAAGTCTAAGGGTCTATGAAAGGAGGAACTCCCCATCACACTTTAGGCTTATCGCTGTTCACCTAATACAACAACCAACGAAACTCCTTTTCAACTTACATACAGCACAAACACCATGATCTCCGTCAAAGTCGGGGAACCTTCAACAAGGAGGCTGTTTGTCCAAGAACAACAGAATGAAGAAAAACCTGAGGGTTGAACTAGAGATAAAAAACAAAGTCCAAGAGACGGCCAAAAACAAGGAAGAGGCCACCAAGCTCCGAGCATCAAGAACATACAATACCAAGGTTCAACCTCGAGCCTTTCAACCTAGAACCTCATCAAACCCAATGTCATCCCTTTGTGAGTCTCGCCAAAATCCAGGACGGACGCATTCTTGGTCGCTTCTCTAAAGGCTCGTCAAATCCAAGGTCGCGCCTTTGGTGAGCCTTGACAAAACCTAGGACGAATTAATTAATGCATGTTTAAGGTATTAATGTGTCTGAGCATGAAAAATCTATTTGTCAGGTTATGGCATCAATTGTCCCATGGAAGAGGCCTGAGTGGGTCAAGTCATAGTTGACGCATGGTGCTTGGGTTGTTAAGCTCTTAAGTAAAAAGACTTGTGCCCTGACTGTCAGCTATAACTTTTCACCTAGTGGTAAGTGTTGAATATAGGAGGAGTTGGAAGAAGATCAAGTCAAAGATGAAGCTTGTTGAAGGAAGATTTTAACTTTTCACATGACAAGGCATTTGTAATGGGTTAAGTGTATGAGAGGCTAATCTTATGATCCTTGCATTGCATGAACATGACCATTAACATCCATACATGATTTTACTAAAGCAGTAAAGTTGTTCATGTTTTAAAAAGAAGTTAATTTCTCATGGTTAAGTTTTTGGAAAAATAAAATATCACTACTTTAATTGATTGCATGAGAATATAATCGATTACATGTTTCTGTTTGATTCTAGAAAAGCCATGAAGAACACTTTAACCGATTACTAAATACTCGTAATCGATTACATAGCACAAAATGTAAATCATGATTATCTGTCTTAATCGATTACCATTATACTATAATCGATTACATATGACAATTTAATCGATTATAATGACAATTTAATCGACTACAGTCTGTTACAAAAGTTGGTTATAAATAGAATGTGAGTTTGTCTGAAAGATACAACTCTTGACTTCGAAATTTCAAAGCATTCACAAGCCTTCTCAAAGTTAGAAAGGATTTTATGAGCTAGATAGTTCTTGTCCACCTTTTAAATCTTCATGGTGTATTGAAAGATTTCTTGGACAAAGTTTTCAGAGAAGTTTTTGGAGAGAAAGGTCTTAAATTGATTTATGCATTTCAACTCTGATTGGTAAATCATATTCATTGGATCATCAGGTTGTCTCTATCTATTAACTCTTGTTGTAAATTCATTTATGAATTCTTGGCTGTTTGGAACTTTTGTAAAGGATTCTTTAACCTTTTTCTAGAGTGGGTTTCTTTAGAGGGAAGAGTAGAGAAGAGTTCTTTATGTCTTAATCATTAGGAATCTAATAGGGTTTTAGATTTCTGTTCTTTATCTAGGTTTGATAAAGAGTGATTGTTGTAAAGCTTGTAAGAACTGAAATTTGATAATAGTGGAACTCTAATCTAGTGTTGATTAGAAGAACTGGATGTAGCTTCTCTTGAGAAGTGAACCAGTATAAATTCTTGTGTTGTTTTTTATTCCTTAATCTCTTCTTGCTATCTTGATCCGTGGTTCTTGGTGATATCTACATTACTCAACTAGTTCTATTTAAGCAATTGTTTTTTTGGGCTAAGTGGTTTGATTGATTTGAAGCATCTTATTTTCAATTGTGATTAAGATCCTATAACTCTTATTTTCTAAAGTTTTTTAAAAGACCAAGTTTAAACCAATTCACCCCCTTCTTGGTTATTGTGTGTATTCCTATTGTTTTTAATTGGTATCAAGAGCAGGTTCTTGAATGTTATTTGTAACGCCCCAACTAAAACTGGGGTCATCAACCCACCTTAATTACTATCATCAGCGATAATCATCAGAGTTCAAGCAGTTCGGAAGCATAAGAAATAGGAATGACATCATCAAATGTCATTAAAATAGTCATTATACATTATCATATGGTGAATATACATAAAGTTTCTGTGTCTTAGTACAAACTGTACATACATATCCCCTCAAGGTACAAAACAAAAACCAAAGGCAGTATACAAAACATCAGAGCCATCTGCTCTTGTCATCTAGCCTAAGCTTTTACAAATCGCAGCTATCCTTGCATAGGCTTTTTGCCTTGGGATCTGTCTGCTCCTCCTGAGGCTTCACCTGCAAAACATAAGCCCCACACACGGGGTGAGATATAAAATCTCAGTAAACTCAGGGCCCTTGAAGGTATTTCCTTCCCCTGGTTCACTTCCAAACATACACATGAAATAGTATATCTAAACCAACTACTCTCAACATTTCATTATCAGAAAATAATTCTCACAATCATCAAGCAATCATAAATCTCAACTCACATCCACCTGTCAATACTCAGGTGTCCCAAGCACGGCCTACAACCGTTCATCGCATGAATCACCATCCTGCAGAGGCTACATCTAAGTATATAGGAACATCTCCATTCAGGAGGCTACATCTATATACTAGGAACATCTCATGCCAGGATCTCAATCATCTGTATTAGGCTACATCTATATATATAGGAACATCTCCACTCTAGGAGGCTACATCTATATAATAGGAACATCTCATACTAGCATCTCCACTATCTATATGAGGCTACATCTGTATATATATATATATATATATATATATATATATATATATATATATATATATATGAACATCCCCACTTTAGGAGGCTACATCTATATAACAGGAACATCTCATATTCTATCTTAACACAATTTCCTGAGGAGGCTACATCTGTATATATAGGAACATCTCCATTCGGGAGGCTACGTCTATATCACAGGAACATCTCACAACAGATCTTACTCAATCTCCAGTCATCTATCCTACTACCATAGGATTATATCCATTCATTCCCAGAATTCACAGTCAGTCTAATAGACAATCACGCCTATCACAGGCTGAACAACTCATAATCATACAATTCAATCTCACATCACAGTGTTCACATTCATTTCCAATAGTTCATTAAACATATCATAAGCTAGACAACTCAACCATGAGCATAAGTCTCACATCACAGGGTTCAGATTGCATCTTAAGCATCTCAGGTCAATACATATCATTCCCCCCATCACAAGGTTCAAATCACATTTTCAGCATTTCAAGTCAACATACATCAAATCCCATCACAGGGTATAGCATACAATCCAGTAGTCAATCACATTCACATTCAGGTTCCACATACATATAGTTATTCACATCAAAACCATTCCTCCATTTGGAGCATGGTGGAACACAGCAAGGACATACAAACAAGAACCAAGAGCTTACTTGCTCTAAGCAAAACACCGGCTTCCCCGGTATCGTGGCCACCACCACCAGAGATATCAAGCTCACGTCCTACATAAGCAAACACATAATGTATCAATAAGGGTCCTAAGCCGTTAGCACGAAAGGAACTACAATCCTTTCCACAGGACACATGACTAATCACTTCACAAGTGATTCTCAAATCCTCACTAGGACCCCTCTCAGCCTAACCAAGGCTCCAGAGCCTCTCCTAAGACTCTTTTCAGGCTAACACAAGCATATCCACACCTTAGCATTATCATATCCAAGCTTAGAACACAATCCATATCAGCTCATAAACAACATCTATACCATCCCAAGAGCAATTTTATCATCTACTCTATGGTTCACAATAACCATGCATTCAGCCCTTTCTCTATGCATGTGTAGCTCAGAGCCAAAATCAAACTTCATCAATAATGATTTCTGAAGGCTCTAACATCATCACAACTACCTCCTGAATATAAAACTCTACAGGACCCTGGGCTAATTCTAACCCCATCACATATGGGTCACTGTTCATGCAAACCCCCAAACAAAATCAAACGGAGAAACTTGAGTTTCTTACCTCAATGGCGACAAAGAAGACCCAAGGAAAACCTCCTCGAGCTCTAGTGTCCTTTCCACGCAATGGGTCTCAGCCACTCTCAAGTTCTCTGGCTTTTCCTAGGGGATCCCAAAACTCACTCAAAAGGGGTTTTCTCAAGAGAACAGTCAAATGATTCAAGCTTCCCAAGTGTTTCTCTCCCAAGAAAAGGCCATAAGAAAGTGTTTTGGTCAACATATATGGCTCTAGGAAGCTTGGGGGTGTCAACAATGGAGTCTAAGGCAAAGGGAGGAAGAAGAAGCCTTTCTTTCCCTCTTTTTCGCATCCAGCACGAACTGATATAAGGCTTGTCTAAAGATCTCGCGCGGATCGTGCCGTGCCCTACGCTGATCGCGCGAACTAGACGAAAGCATAGCCCTGATTCAACCTCCCGCACAGACCGCGCCAAACCCCACACGGATCGTGCCATATATTCGATCATCCCACGCAGTTAGCGCCATACCCACGCAAGCCGCGCCATATGTTCGAATCCACAGCCCTGATCTGAGCTCCCGCGCGGATCGCGCCACAACCACGCTGATCGCGCCATCTGCTCGAATCTCCCACGCTGGTCGCGCCATCTCCACGTGGACAGCGCCACTACTCGAACCATCCATGCGGTTAGCGCCGGAGCCACGCTAATTGCCTGAGATGGTCGGAGGCATAGCACTGATTCAGGCCTCCCGTGCGGCTCGCGCCACACCCCACGCGGATCGCGCGAAATGGCTGAATCTGCCTCTAAACTCTTTTCTTAAGCATCTCTTGAACCCCAAAGCATGGTTATTATCCCTAATCATTAGGCTTAATCCCATGCTTAAAACTCAAGTTACCTTCAAAGAGGGTGCCTCCCTCAATCGTCCTCCGATGTTTGAAGGAGAGCATTTCAGTTTTTGAAAAAATAGAATGAAATCTTCATTCAATCAAATGACCCAGGTGCTTGGAATGCAATAGAAAAAGGTCCTGTGATTCCTATAAAAATTGTTGGTAATGATATGATTCCCAAAGAATGGGATGAAATGACAGATGCTGAAAAGAGAGTTATTCAGTATGATTTCAAAGCTAAGAACATGATTACTTCTGCACTTTCTGATGAATTTTTTAGAACTGTTAGATGCAAAAGTGCAAAGGAGGTGTGGGAGATGTTGGAAGTAACTCATGAAAGTACAGATGAAGTAAGAAGATCAAGGAAGCATGCCTTGATCCATGAGTATGAAATGTTCAAGATGAACACTACGGAAAACATATCTCAGCTCCAAACAAGATTCACCCACATAGTAAATCATCTTCTTGGTCTTGGGAAGATTTTTGATACTGAAGATTTGAACATCAAAATCTTGAAGTGCCTTACAAGACCATGGCAACCAAAGGTGACAACAATCAAAGAATAAAAAGATCTATCCAAGATGTCTATGGCTACACTTTTTGCTAAGGTTCTTGAATATGAACTTGAAATGTCACAACTAACCAATGCAAAAGATGCAGACAAGAAACATAAAAGCATAGCCTTGAAAGTTGCATCCTCTAAAGTGGAAAAGGAAGAAGATTCAAGTGAAGAAGATGACGATGACAACATGAATCTAATTGTCAAAAAGTTCAGCAAGTTCATGAGAAGAAACAAGGACAGAAAGTTCACAAAGTTCAACAACAACAACAAAAAGAGTGACAACAACAACAACACAAACTTCACTTGTTTTGAATGTGGTAAGCCTGGCCACATTAAATCTGAATGCTCTATCTTTTGAAAAAGCAACAAGGTGAAAAGAAGACAAAGAAATAAGGAAAGCTTAAGAAAGCCTATATAGCATAGGAAGACAATGAGTCAACAACTTCTGAATCATCAAGTGAGAATGAAGAAGCAAATGTATGTTTCACTTCCACAATAAGTGAAGATGAAGAGTTCTCAAGTGCTTAAATAGAGGTAAATTCTGGATTTGATCAAGTTGTTGATGCTTTTCCTTGAAATGCATGAAGAGGCTCAAAAGCTTGCAAAATCCAATAATAGGCTAAAAGGAAATCTTAGATGGCATGTCACAAAACTTGCAGAAATGCAAACTGAAATTTGTAACTTGAAAGAAGAAAATGAAAAACTTGTTTCAAGCTACAAAATGAATGGATGTGTATGTGTTTCTTCTTCATCAAATGTTGACAAATATAAAGCTTTGCAAGAAGAGTTCAATGAGTTCAAAAAGAGTCAAGGTGAAAAACACATGTTAGTACTTTCAGAAAATAATTACTTGGTTGATCTTTTGAAAAGGCTTTATAAAGAAAAATGCAATTTAGCTGAAATGCTAAGTGTGCAAAAATATGTTAGAGATACTTCTGGATTGGGTTACAAACATAGACCAAAATCTTTTGGAAAAACCAAGTTTGTACTTCCAAAACAGAAAAATCAAAAAGCTGTTTCAAAAGCAAAGTTTAATCACATGACTCATTTTGAAAGATCATCAAGAGCTGTAACTTGTAACTGTTGTATGAAGTAAAGTCACACATCTAATAGATGCTATGCTAAGAGATTCTATGTGCCAAATGGAGATTGCATTTGAGTGCCAAAGAAAAAGAAAATAGCTAATCCATATGGACCCAACCTCAATTGGGTACCTTCATTTGTAAATTGATTTGAATTTTGCAGGTGTGTCTAAGAGCAAGATCATCATTATGGTATCTTGACAGTGGTTACTCTAGACACATGACCAGTGACATATCAATGCTCACAAATTTAACTCTTAAAGATGGAGGATTTGTCACTTATGGAGACAATAACAAAGGAAAGATAGTTGGTGAAGGAAATATAGGAGACAACTTTAAAACCAAGATCAGAAATGTTCTCTATGTGGCAAGTTTAAAGCACAATATTTTAAGTATAAGCCAACTATGTCACAAAGGATTCAAATTGTCATTCAATGACAATTGCTGTGATATGTGATGGTCAATGTAACACCCCAAAATTTCCATAACTATAGCCAAAGCATTATATGAATTATTCTTGATGCACATATTAGGATTTGATGCTCTATATTTGAAAGGATGGGGTGAAATATCAATTAAAAACGTTACGGAAATGTTTGAAGAGAAATGACCATATTGCCCCTATCATAATTTGGAAATGACAGAAATACCCTTGAGGTCAAAATGACGAAAATGCCCTTGGATATTTTGAAAATTACAAAACTGCCCTTAGATATTTTAGAAAGATATTTTAGAATGGAAATTTACATAAACACCCTTAAATATTTTGGAAAGGACAAGAACACCCTTAGATATTTTTATGATGGAAATACAGAATACTCTTAGATAACAGATTATTAAAATAGTTTGTGACAGGAAACTATAAGTGGAATTAGATTTTTCTTAAGCATCCAATGATATAAAAGGAAGAAGAGTACGTGAAGAACCATGTAGAAAGGAAGAGCATATTCATGAAAACCACTTATAAAAGTAAGCCATGTGATGAATACAAGTGTTAGGACACTTGTAAGGCACATGATGAAGATTTTTCCTCTAACATTTATGTGAAGCTTGGAAAATAATAGTGAAGCTTCATGATTTTTCCAACTCAAAGGGACACTTGGAAGGATATTAAGAGAAGGCTTCATGAATTGAACAAGTGTCAAAACACTTGTATGGTATAGATTTAGTTTAAGTAGATTTTTCTTAAAAAGCAAAAATCTTATCTTGTCTTCTTTGGTAGAACACGTGGACAGTTATAGGCATTATTTCAAAAATCCCAATGGTAAAAAATTATATATGTGAGATAAGAGTGTGCCTTTAAAATTTTAGGGAAATCCAACGGTTAACGAATCCAGAACCAATATTTTACTAAAACGGGTTTTGGGGTAAATTTAAGAATGAAGGAAAAACACAAAATCTTCCCATTCCATGAAAATTGGTGAAAATTGCACTCCAAGCCAAGCTACCATACATACTATCAATAAGGAGGAAGAAATGGTGAGAATATTCAAGGATAAAGACACTTGGTTGGTAGAAAAGCTTGAACACTTGCCATTGGTCCATTTGGAAAATTAGTCAACATAACTTTAAGATATTTTCCTAACTAGCAAACAAATAAGGATGCCTCCACAAAGCTTGAAACCAACGTGTAAATAAGGAACAAAGGAGAATGCTAAGAATTTTAAAGAAGGGACACTTGTAGGGTGGAAAATGAAGAGCCAATTGGATCAAAGCACAAGGAAAGCTAGGTTATAAATGCTTAAGATATTTGTAGCAAAAGCAAGACCAACAAGCTTATATAAAAGAGGGAGGGGACCGAAATTGAACGCTAGTCCAAAGGAAGCTACGTGCATAAACATCCTACTTCATCACTTTCCAAATATTCCATCTTTGTTACCTTTTGCTTAACACAAAACAAAGGCCTACACCCTTGGAAACCTCACGTGAAGCACTAGGAGAACTAGGAGCAAGACTAGCAAATTTTAAAGGAGAAAGCAAGGTATGGGAAGTTTATGATAAATAGAGTTTGAATATTAAGATTGTAAGGACCCTCATTATTGGTGCCTAACCCCATGCAACAGCGCGGGGATTCACATCAGAAAACCCTGTTAAGGGTGCGGCGCTGATGGCGCCAAACCTACTGGAAAGTGGCGCCTGGGGCGCCATATCCACGCTGATGGCGCTGTGATCTCTGGAATGTGGCGCCAATAGCGCCAGAATGGCGCTGGTCGCGCCAGGTACTCTGGAGATCCACGCTAGGGGTGCAATAGTTGGCGCCAGATTTTCCCAGCCCGCGGGGATCGCGCCAGAGGTGGCGCGGATAGCGCCACAGGTTCTAGAAACCGGCACCGAGAGCGCGGGAGTGGCGCTAAGAGCGCCAGGCTAACCGACATACTGGCGCGGATGGCGCCGGAGCTGGCGCTGATGGCGCCAGAGGTCAGGCAGGGCCACTATATAAGGCCAAAAAACGCGAAAAGAAGAGGAAAAATCAGCCTTTCTTCTTCCTTGGACCTCCAAACCTCCATTGATGACCTTCCAAGCTTTTAGGGACCTTAGATACTAGCACAAACACTCCCTGATGACCTTTGTTTGTGATAGAATCGATTAGAAAGCTTGAATCCTTCAATTCTGCTCTTGACAAACCCCTTTTATGTAAGAAGTGGAACCTCAGAGGAAAAGTTCAGAGAACTTGAGTTTGGCGAGGACCCACGGCGTGATTAGGACACAGAAGCTCGAGGAAGCTGTCCTGAGATTTTTTGAGTCGCCACTGAGGTAAGAGACTCAAGTTTCCCCGTTTAATTTTGATTTTGAGGGGTTCCATGAATAGTAACCCATATGATTTGGGGCTAGAATTAGCCCAGGGTCCTGTTGAGAAACTTGTTCAGAGCGATGAATAGATGGAGGATTAGCTTTCAGTTTTTGATTTAGATGACTTTGAATCTTGGCTCTGTATATGCCTGTGTGACTTGTGTAGAGTCACTTGTTGATGGTTCTCTGATAGGCTAGAGCCTTGATTATATGATGTTCTGAGCCGAGAGGCTAGTGGAGCAGCGCTTGAGTGGAGCTCAGCCCGTTCTGATGACAATTGAGTTGTGGGGCTGAGGGAAAGCTTGGGATATGTATATATGTAGTGAGTCTGGGATGACTCAGATGACTTGTATACAGCCCTGATGGACCTTGTGTGGCCTGAGAGCAGCTTTGTGTGTGGGCTGAGTTTGAATGAACCCTAGGATAGGGGAATTCTGTTATAATATGTTCTGTGAATTGTATGTCTGTGGACTGGTTTTGATATGAGATTGTTATGCCTTGATTAGGCATTGATTCTGAGACTGTTGGTGGCGGGAGCCACAGACCTAGGAAGGAACTTCAGAGTAATCCCTTACCAGGTAAGTTCAGTGTTCTCTGGGGATGAATTCCCGTTTTGGTTGCACACCACACTCCTGGGGAGTGTTGGTCATGATTCATACTGCATACATTGGCTATGAGATTGTTTATGTTGATTTATATGTATATGCATTAGATATATGCATGCTGTGCTTGAGATATCTGTTGGCCAATAGATAATTACCAGCATTGAGGAGCTCTACTGGTTATTTTGGGCGTTGAGGAGCTCCGCCTAATGGCATTGAGGAGCTCTGCCATAGATTGACAGGTACTGATGTTGAGGAGCTCCGCCAGGCATTGAGGAGCTCTGCCACCTATCATGTGCTGAGATTATGATATTGATTTGATATGATGAGGCCAGAGTGCCAGGTCAGTGGGCCATATGTGATATGTTTGCCTATTTATGTATGTGATGAATCTGTGAGCCAGGGTGGGAATGATTTCCCAAGGACCCTGAGCTTACTGAGATATGTTATCTCACCCCGTGTGGGGTTTTATATGATTTCAGGTGACCAGTCTAGAAGAGAAGATCAGTCTCAGGGCAAGAGGCCCAGTTGAGACTAGGCTGCTTGACTGAGGAGCGGTATGGAGAGCTTGAAGGCTCTGTTTTGATTCCTTTTTGATGTATAGTTCTGTATACCCTCATGGAGGGCTGATATTCTTTTGTATCACCACGGGATGTGTGGTGTGGACTCTGATGTATATATGTACAGAACTATGATATGTTATGAGATGTGACTTTTCCTTGAGTACAAATGTGTACACTTGATTATCTGCCTGTATGTTTAAATTATCTGTCTGTATTATGTTGACATGAGAAACTGGATCAGCAGGGGCATGATATATGTTATGATTTGTGTGGTATTGGTTATTGTTGTGATTCCATACATAATGTATCAAGAAAAGTGATTCTGTGCTTTCGCTAAGTTTGATAAACTGCATTTTATGCGCTAATATGATATTATTAATGATAACACGTCGGAGGCCTACGGGGTGTTACAAAGATTCTTATTGGTTTCTACAAAGAACTAAGCCTTGCATACTAGGTGTTTGAGGAAATACCTCAAAGAGATAAAGATTGTTAAATAAAATGATTATTTGAATAAGTGATTTGATTTTGGTTTAATGAATGCTTGGTTGAATAAATAACTTGAAACTAGCTTAATGGGTAAATGCTAAGTGACTTAAATCTATATGTGTTATGACTATTTTTAAGAAAATAATTGATTAAAATCATGGAATGTTTTATTAAAGTTTAGAGGTTGTGTTAAATGTTTTAGTAAAGTTTAAGTGTTTTATAAATCTTTGAGCCTATCTATTTTATGTTGAAAGCATACTTATCATATTGAACTTTATAAAGATTAATGTTAACTATACTTTAAATATAGCTTTCTTTAAAGTATTCTATAAAATAAAGCTTGCACACCATGTGTTTGATAAACTGTTTGAGTGTGTTCTATTCATGTATTGCTAAGTGTTTTATGAAGTTCACGTGTTGTTGGAAATTTATATGAATTGTTATGAAATCCATGTGTTGCTGAGTGTTTCTATAAATATATGTTGAGCTGAGTTCTGTGCTGGATATATGTTAAATGGTTAGTAAAGCATATGAGATATAAATTGGAGATTAATATTAAAAAGAAAATATGAAGGGAATCATTTATGCATGTTTCATATGCATATGCCCTGCGGGGGTTAAGCTGCGTTACCTCAAGAAGAGGTGTGTCAGATAGCTTGACTAAGTCCATGCGTTCAGACAAAAGGAGTCTGAGCTGGGGGGATAGTTGTGGCGGTGAGGACCACACCACCATGATGATCACATGGATGGAGGTGACCTTCCTATTACAACACCGATCTACCCTGACTGATTGGATAAGTTCTGTGTCACAGAAAGAGTGGGGCTATCTTGACTATGGTACCATTTGAGAAGATGATGAGAGAGTCATGCATCATTTGAATAGAGATTCATACATTATCCATGCATTTTATTTTATAATCGATATTATGACCATCTGTGTGTATATTCCTTTATTATGACCATCTATGTATATATTCTATTATTCAAACTATGTTTGTCATAAACTTACCCTATCTTGTGTCTGTGGTTGACACCTGCGATGACCTCAATTTATTTGGGAGAGCAGAGGGACAGTAAAGCAGATGATGATTATGAAGAAGAGATGATGAAGATATTTTGATGACTTGTATTTTGGACGTGTAACTTGAACTAAACTTTAGATCTGTCTGTATATTCTTTTGGACTGTATTATGGATTGAATTTAATTATTATGGACTTCGAATGAACACGGTTACACTAGTAATGATGAATACCATTCGTATGAATTATTCTAAGCAAAGAGAAAAAGAATTTTCCGTGAAATTTATAACCAAGATAATTCTAACGAAAGTGGAAAAGAAATTTCATTCAAAATCAATAAAATACAAGATAGTAAAACGAGGTGTTACAGTCAAACCGGTGAGGTGATTCATATAGGCAAAAGAAAAGGTAATATTTATTTACTCTCTATAGATCATGCATTCATTCACAACACAAATTGCCTAATAAGTAAAGTTGATGAATCTTGGCTATGGCATAGAAGGGCAAGTCACATTAACATGCATCATATGAACAAGCTTATAAGAAAAGCCTTAGTCATTAGCTTACCCAAACTAAAGTTTGAAAAGGACAAAACTTTGTGATACTTGTCAAAAGGGGAAACAAACAAAGAATTCTTTTCAAAGTAAAAATGTTGTTTCTACTTCAAGACCCCTTGAATTATTCACATGGATTTGTTTGGTCCTTCTAGGACTATGAGTTTAGGAGGTAATTTCTATGGGCTTGTAATTGTTGATGATTACTCTAGATTCACATGGACTTTGGTTTTAAGATCTAAGAGTGATGCTTTCAGAAAATTAGTCAAACTTACTCAAAATGAAAAGGGAAGCAAAATTATCTCAATAAGAAGTGATCACGGTGGGCAATTCCAAAATGAACATTTTGAAAAATTTTGTGAAGAAAATGGAATTAACCATAATTTTTTAGCTCTAAGAACACCCCAACAAAATTGTGTTGTGGAGAGGAAAAATAGATCCCTTGAAGAAGGTGCAAGAACTTTTCTTAATGAGACAAATTTGCCTAAACATTTTTGGGCTGATGATGTAAGTGCAGTTTGCTACACTTTGAATAGATTACTAATAAGGCCTATTTTGAAGAAAAATCCTTATGAACTATACAAAGGTAGAAAACCCAATATTTCTCACTTAAGAGCATTTGGCTGCAAGTGTTTTGTATTAAACAATGGTAAAGACTCACTTGGAAAATTTGATGCTAAAGCTGATGAAGCCATTTTTCTTGGATATTCATTACAATGTAAAACATATAGAGTTTTCAATAAAAGAACTTTATGCATGCAAGAATCAGTTCATGTTATTTGTTATGAATCTAATCCCTCTAAAGAGAAAAAGAAGTGTGAAAATGATGCAGGTCCTTTAGAAGAGTTTATACAACTTGATGGATCAATGGATAAATGAAAGGAAGAACCAATTGCTGAAATGAAACAATCAACACCAGTCTAAGAGCCAAAAGATTGGAGAACTACAAGAGACAATATAATTGGTGAAGTTACAAAGGGAGTAACTACTAGATCTTCATTGAGAAATCTCTGTTGTAATATGGCTTTTGTTTCACAAATAGAACCTAAAAGCATTGAACAAGCCTTACTTGATGAACATTGGATGCATGCCTTGCATGATGAACTGAATCAATTTAAGAGAAATGAAGTTTGGGAACTTGTTCCTAGACCTTCTTCTCTCAAACTTATTGGCACCAAATGGGTGTTTAGAAACAAGCTTGATGAAAATGGTATCATAGTAAAAAACAAAGCTAGATTGGTTGCAAAAGGTTACAACCAAGAGGAAGGCATAGACTATGAGGAAACCTATGCTCCAGTAGTAAGGTTAGAAGCCATTAGATTGCTGCTTGCATATGCATGTTTAATGGATTTTAAACTATTTCAAATGGATGTTAAAAGTGCTTTCTATATATTGAGGGGGAAATCTATGTGGAGCAACCTCCGCGTTTTGCAGATTTCAAATATCCTAACCATGTTTTCAAACTGAAGAAAGCTCTTTATGGATTAAAACAAGCTCCAAGGTCTTGGTATGAAAGATTGAGCAAATTTCTGCTTGATCAATCTTTCATAAGAGGACATGTTGATAAAACCTTGTTCATCAAAAGGAAAATCAATGATATATTATTGGTTCAAGTATATGTTGATGATATAATTTTTGGTTCAACTAATCAATCCTTGTGCAAATAATTTTCTATCTCTATGCAGAATGAGTTTAAGATGTCTATGATGGGAGAATTAACATTCTTTATTGGACTTCAAGTGAAGCAAATGAAAAATGAGACATTTCTAACTCAAACCAAATACTGCCTTGAATTTATCAAGAAGTTTGAAATGGAGAAAAGTAAGGATGCTGCAACTCCAATGGCAACATTAACCTATTGATTCATATGAAAAAGGGAAGAAGGTTGATGAGTCAAAATACAGAGGAATGATTGGATCCTTACTATATTTGATTGCAAGTAGACCCGATATCATGTTGAGTGTGTGTTTGTGTGCAAGATATCAAGCAAATCCCAAAGAATCACACCTCATAGCAGTCAAAAGAATCATCAAACATCTCAAATCAACACCAAGAGTTGGTATTTCATATCCTAAAGGTGCATTACTCAACTTAATTGGATATTCTGATTCTGACTTTGCAAGGTGCAAATTGGATGGAAAAAGTATTAATGGAACTTACCACCTACTTGGCAGCTCACTAATCTCATAGCAATGCAAAAAGCATTCTTGTGTTGCTCTATGAACCGTTGAAGCTGAGTACATCTCTGCTGGAAGCTGTTGTGCTCAAAGCCTTTGGTTGAAGTAACAATTACAAGATTTTGGTGTAGAATTAAAAGAAATTCCCTTGTTATGTGACAACACAATTGCCATCAACATATCCAAGAATCCAATAATGCACTCAAGGACCAAGTACATTGAGATAAGACATCCTTTCCTGATGTAATGCCTACCACCATTAGACATTAGTTTTACCAAATCTACCTTGCAATGAAACCCAATCTTCAAGCAAACTTCAAGAAATTGTGAATTCTGCACTTTCATAGAATTTGGGGTTGTTTAGAGGTTTATAATTGTAGAAACGGAAGATGGAAGAAAGGTTAGGGATGAAGGTGAAGACACCATGGAGAAGCTCTCCAATAAGTCTAGGAAGAATCGCCACAATAGCATTGGGAAGCCATTGATAAGACTCAAGAAGTTCTTGAACAAGAACAAGAGAGAAACTCTCATAACAATTTTCAAAATTGTATTAATGAACCAAAGTTAGTTACAATCAGTTTTTGGGTGGTTTATATAACCCATGAAATTACAAGCTTAATGCCACTAAATGTATTGCAAATGCAAATTAAAATGAAACTTAAATGAAGCTTGAAATGCAAGCTTTCCCTAAAGTGACCTTTGGCTAACCCAAAACGCGCAGATGCAATTTCTGCTAAAGTAATCGATTAATACGTCCATGTAATCAATTAAATACCCTTAAGTATTAATTGGTCTTGTAATTGATTTTTTTGTTCTAAATCTTCCTAGAAACAGATGTATGAACAAAATAATCGATTAATTCGTCATGTAATCGATTAAAATAGAGCGTTCCTTATCAAAAAGTGCTTTGTAATTGATTACAGACACGTCGTAATCGATTAAAACAGACAATAATCGATTACAGACATGCCTTAATCGATTAAAATAGATAGGATTTGCTAAACAAACAGCATTTGCTTGTGTAATCAGTTACAGACACGTTGTAATCGATTAAAATAGACAACACTTTGTTTTTTACAACAGACAAGACTTTTTTATGTGTTTGCATTGCATTGGTGTGCTTCTTCAATCCTAGCTCTTGTCATTGGTCCTTTAAAGCTCACTAAAGGACGTTCTTGAAGCTTTCCTTCTAGGTCTTTAGCTTGCAATGGACCTTCATCATTTCCTCAGGGATCACATTCAAAAAGGTAATATCAAAATTGAGTTCACTGATACATATAATCAATTGGCTGGTATATTCACTAAATCCTTGGCTAGAGATATATTTTATACTCTTAGAAACATGTTAGGTATCCTTGATGAGTCTAACATTTGCTAGCATGCTTGTTATGTGCTTGTTTATATGAAATTGCATCTTAGTTGACTGATCATCACATGAGCTTCAAAATTTGAAATGTGTTGCATATTCACTATTCATTCTGCAAAATTGACTGGAATAATCGATTAAGCATTGAAATAATCGATTAAATGATCATTAAAAAACATTTTAGAAACAAAGTTATGCTTATGTAATCGATTACCTTGTCGAATTAATCGATTACTCACTGTTTAAAATGACTTTAGAAAATTTGGTTGCTCTGGAGTAATCGATTACGATGACAGATTAATCGATTACGCATGTTATATAAGCTTTTTCCAGAATTATTTTGGGTTGGAATAATCAATTACAGTTTTGGAATAATCGATTACATATGAAGCAAAGTTTTTTAGAAATCTAAACTTCTCTGGATTAATCGATTACAAATATATGGTAATCAATTACTGTTTGTTGTTCTGGTTTATACTCTTACTGACTTAATCGATTACTTTTCGATTTAATCGATTACACCATATGCAGAAACTCTATTTGCTTATGAATTAATCAGTTACGATCTTATGTAATCGATTATCTATGGCGTTACTGCAAAATTTGCAAGATTTCTTGGAAATCAAAACTGCCCAACTGACACCAAATTCAAAATTCAAATCTTCTGCAAATCATTTAAGCTTGTAATTACTCGAAATAGTTGTTACAACATTTAAAATTCAAAAATTAAACCTCAAACTCTATAAATACAACTTTTCACAAGAGAGAAATTCACACCTGAATTCCTTCTCTCTACTTTGTGCTCATTGAAATTTCTGAGCTTTCTTCTTCTCTGTTTCTAGCCCAAACTCTGACCATTCCTATTTTCTAATCCTATACACCATGTCTACTTCTAAGAAAATCAAAACTGGAAAAAGAAAGACAAGGGAATCATCAAATCCTTCTGGGAACAGAATTCATTCTTGGTTCCTTGAAGAAAAGGATAGGATGAATTATACCCAATTCAATGCGACAAAGTTGATTATGCCCCCTAAATATCTGAACCTCAATTGGTTCATCAATGAAGGATTTTAATTCCAGTCCTTCTTGAAATTCAGGGATTGAGAAAGTTTGTTGAGCTTAAGGGTACTTTCTACCTTGAGCTGGTTAAGGTGTTCTACACCTGTATGAAGGCTAGCATAGATGGGGTAATTCGCTCTCAAGTGAAGGGTGTTCCCGTGGTTATTGATGAAGAGGTATGGGTTGCTATTGCAGGTATTTCTCCTGAAGGTGTAAGGAGATTTTAAGAGGAGATTGGTGGGTACAATAGAATTGACACCTATAGAGGGATGCTTCAAGACCCTCAAGTTAGGCTGAAGCTGAGGCTTGGAACTGGGAATATGACTAGTGAAGACAAGCTTCTTTATTATATCATAACATATATTCTGACTCCTAGGTCCACAAACCATGCCCAAGCTACCGATGATGACCTACAACTTGTGTATGGCATCCAGTCTTCTACCCAAATCAACTGGGTGTTGGTATTTGTTGAGACTATGCTGAAGGCCTCTAGGTTGATCAACTACAATTTTCCTTATGTGGTGTTGATCTCTAGGTTTATTGATCATTTTAAAATTAATGTCTCAAATGAGATTGTTGACAACACAACTGATATTGTTAGCCTCATCAAAACCAAGCATCTGCAAAAGCGTGGATTGGTAAAGACACCTCAAGGTTGGCGATGGTTGGTCAGCTACCTCAACCTGGAGGTGCTGAAGGAGAAGCTGTTGAAGAAGAAGAGGAAGCTGAAGCTGAAGAAGGACCTGCTCAACAACAGTACAACCCATTTGAATCTCTCATGATTCAAAAGATGGATGTTTTACTGTCTCTCCACCATGAGCATAGAGCTGAGACCAATTCATCTATTTAAGAGATGAAATCTAGGCTTGAGAATATAGAAGCTAGGCTTGTTATTGATGAGTTTGATAAACTCATTTAGTTTTGTTATGTTTTAGTTCTATTTTTATTTGATTATTAATGTTTTCTTACTGCACTTTCCCTTTCAATGAATAATATTTTAGTTTCTATTTGGTATTATCCTTGCTTATGATATGTATATTGCTACTTTTTGTCTTTGATAAGCCAAATAGGGAGAGAAATAATCTAATAAATAATCTGATAAAAAGGGGGAGAAATATAATAAGTGTTGTGCTTTGTTTTTTTTTTTTTTTTTGCTTTGTTTTAACGTTGGAAAATTACCTAAGTCAGGGGGAGCATAATTAAAGAAGGAATTAATCAATGTTTATGCAAGCATACTTGACACTTGTTCTTGGCAATAAGCTGATTTGATTTCAGGTTATCAAGTATTAAGTTCCTACCATTCATCCCTCATAGCACTTAAAAGCTAAACAAATTTTCAATTGATATTTGGCATGTTCAAAGCCAAAAAGGAGGAGATTGTTGAATATAGGAAGAGCTGGAAGAAGATCAAGTTAAAGATGAAGCTTGTTGAAGGAAGATTTTAGCTTTTCACATGCCAAGGCATTTGTAATGGGTTAAGTGTATGAGAGGTTAATCTTATGATCCTTGCATTGCATGAATATGACCATTAACATGCATACATGATTTTACTAAAGCATTACAGTTGTTCATGTTTTAAAAAGAAGTTAATTTCTCATGTTTAAGTTTTTGGAAAAAATAAAATATCACTGCTTTAATCAATTACATGAGAATATAATCGATTACATGTTTCTGTTTGATTCTGGAAAAGACATGAAGAACACTTTAACCAATTACTAGATACTCATAATCGATTACATAGCACAAAATGTAAATCATGATTATCTGTCTTAATTAATTACCATTATACTATAATCGATTACATAAGTTCATTTTTAAATATGCATGTCTACCTTAATCGATTACCACAATTAGTAATCAGTTACCTAGGCTTACTCTGAAATTGTACATGTTTGCCTTAATCGATTACCAAAATCAGTAATCGATTACATTAGCTTATTTCAAAAATGAACATGTTTGGTTTAATCGATTATAACTTGTTTTAATCGATTACTTTGTTTGTTATAAATCCCAGATTGAGGTAAGAACATTTTAATCGATTATCTGGAAGATTAATCGATTACATATGACAATTTAATCAATTATAATGGCAATTTAATCGATTACAGTCTGTTACAAAAGTTGGTTATAAATAGAATGTGAGTTTGTCTGAAAGATACAACTCTTGACTTCGAAATTTCAAAGCATACATAAGCCTTCTCAAAGTTAGAAAGAATTTTCTGAGCTAGATAGTTCTTGTCCACCTTTTAAATCTTCATGGTGTATTGAAAAATTTCTTGACAAAGTTTTCAAAGAAGTTTTTGGAGAGAAAGGTCTGAAATTGATTTCTGCATTTCAACTCTGATTGGTAAATCATATTCATTGGATCATCAGGTTGTCTCTATCTATTAACTCTTGTTGTAAATTAGTTTTTTAATTCTTGGTTGTTTGGAACTTTTGTAAAGGGTTCTTTAAGCTTTTTCTAGAGTGGGTTTCTTTAGAGGGAAAAGTAGAGAAGGTTTCTCTATGTCTTGATCATTAGGAATCTAATAAGGTTTTAGATTTTTGTTCTTTATCTAGGTTTGATAAAGAGTGATTGTTGTAAAGCTTGTAAGAACTGAAATTTGATAATAGTGGGACTCTAATCTAGTGTTGATTAAAAGAACTGGATGTAGTTTCTCTTGAGAAGTGAACCAGTATAAATTCTTGTGTTGTTTTCTATTCCTTAATCTCTTCTTGCTATCTTGATCTATGGTTCTTGGTGATATCTACATTACTCAACTAGTTATGTTTTAAGCAATTGTTTTCTTGGATTGAGTGGTTTGATTGATTTGAAGCATCTTATTTTCAATTGTGATTAAGATCCTATAACTCTTATTTTCTAATTTTTTTAAAAGGCCAAGTTTAAACCAATTCACGCCCCTCTTGGTTATTGTGTGTATTCCTATTGTTTTCAGTAAGCGCTCGATCCAACAAAACAATTAGTTTAATTGATAAGGAGAAATGAGAAATTAATTCCTCACTCATTCTAATTAATTTTTGTTGGGCTTAATTAAGGAAATTAATAAATGAACTAACTACTCTAGGATCAACTTAGAAGTTAAAGTTTAATTAATGAAGTAAGTAAAAGATTAAGTCATTAAGAGTGGTTAGGAAAAAGTATTGAAAAAAAGGAAAGAAACCTAGAGGACCCACAAGTGGGCTCTCTTCTAAACCTAGAGCTCCCTATATAAGAGAAAGAAGTTCATCCCCCCCCCCCCCTCATTTGTGCCGCCGATTTTGTGGAAAGAGGTAGTGACTTCTTCTTCTCTTGTTACCTTGCTCTTGCTTTGTGTGTGTTGTGAGGTGAAGTGAAGGGCTTTAGGTGAGTTTTTCCAACCTTTTCTCATGCTCTTCATCCTCCTCTTCTCTACTCACTAGGGTCCTCATATCTCTCTCTTGCTTCATTTTCATGACTATATCCTAGGAGGTGCTCAAGGATTCAACTCACCTTATACTCATTTTGTTGCTTCTTTGTGTCAACCAAGAGGTAAGGAGGAGTACTTTATCACTTAGAACCCATGTTTTGATTATGAGAAGTAAAACTTCATTTATGATGTGCTTTTGTGTGAAATTCAAATTTATTAGTGAATTATGGGTTCAAAAATGAGTTCCTCTACCCAAAAACCTAGGAAATCATATATTATATGTCTCATTTGGAGTTGTATAACACCTCTCTTTGCTCTCTCATGCTTGATTTATTTTAGATAAAATATCGTGTCCATTTTGTCTTAGAATTAAATTAGTTGTAAATGTTTACGGAAAATTTTTTTTCTCTACGTATTTCGATTTCGCAAAACAGTATCTTAAGCTATTTACTATGTTTTGAAAATTCACCATAACACGTAGTCAAGCATAGTTAAATATAACAGTCCGTGTACAGTCATCC
>PYAF01003183.1:4374-17421 GCA_007407185.1 Glycine tomentella
TGGATTGATTAGTGATTTAGCCTTCCATGATGATCACCAAGGAAAGCCCCATGAAATGAGTGCAGAAAAATGGAAGAATAGCAAAATGGAAATGAAGAAGATGAAGAACAATGAAGAACACTTGAGAGAAAATGAAGAACAAGCTTTTGATCCTAAAAACTAAAGAAAAGAAATGTAAAAGTTGTTTATTGAATTGTAATTGTGCTGTCCAAGTTTCACTAAGTCACTAATTACATATAGTGACTAAGTTCTGAAAATAAAATGGGCCACAAACAAGCCCAACAATCTAATTATTTGCTATTTACAACCATGAAAGTCAAATTCGCAGCCCAAAATTACAAGTGTAGAGGCGCTAACTTCAAAGCTAAAAATGACCCTCTAAATGACAGAATTGGACTCGGGCTATTTCTAGCAAACTTGTAGATCTTTTTGTTATCTTTTCAGGGACTCCTAGAATGCTCCATTCGAAGATTGATATCACCCTATAGGCCCTGTACAAGTCAGATATGTCAAGTGAGCCAAAAATCCGAAAATACGCAACAATTAGCAATTAAGCCCACTTACTTGCCTAGGCCCAAAAACTGAATTAGAATAGGAAAATAAAGGTCAAAGAGAGGTCAAATAATCTAATAAGGATAGAAAAATATTCCACTAAAAACCCTCTATCAGCATGCATCCAATGTTCATCTATTAAGGCTTGATCAATGTTCTTAGGTTCTATTTGTGAAACAAAAGCCATATTACAACAGAGATTTTTTAATGATGATCTAGTAGATACTCCTTTTGAAACTTCACCAATGATATTGTCAAGGGACAGATCTCTTGTAGTTCTCCAATCTTTTGGCTTTTGGACTGGTGTTGATTGTTTAGCTTCAACAATTGGTTCTTTTTTTCCTTTATCCATTGAATTATTAAGCTGAATGAACTCCTCCAAAGGACCTGCATCAATATCACACTTCTTTTCCTCCTTGGAGGGATTAGACTCATCACAAATAGCATGTACTGATTCTTCTATGCACAAGGTTCTTTTATTGAAAACTCTATATGCTTTGCTATGTAATGAATATCCAAGAAAGGTGGCTTCCTCAACTTTAGCATCAAATTTTCCAAGTGATTCTTTACCATTATTTAAAACAAAGCACTTGCAGCCAAATACTCTTAAATGAGAAATGTTTAGTTTTCTACCTTTGTATAGTTCATAAGGGGTTTTCTTTAAAATAGGTCTTATTAGCAATCTATTCAAAATGTAGCAAATTGTACTTACAGCATCAACTCAAAAATGTTTAGGCAAATTTGTCTCATTAAGAAGAGTTCTTGCACCTTCTTCAAGGGATCTATTATTCCTCTGCATTACACCATTTTGTTGGGGTGTTCTTGGAGCTGAAAAATTGTGGTTAATTCCATTTTCTTCACAGAATTTTTCAAAATGTTCATTTTGGAATTCTCCATCATGATCACTTCTTATTGAGATAATTTTGCTTCCTTTTTCATTTTGAGCAAGTTTGGCAAGTTTTCTAAAGGCATTAAAAGCATCACTCTTGGATTTCAAAAACAAAGTCCATGTGAATCTAGAGTAATCATCAACAATGACAAGTCCATAGTAATTAACTCCTAAACTCATAGTTCTAGAAGGATCAAACAAATCTATGTTAGTAATTCAAGAGGTCTTGAGGTAGAAACAACATTTTTACTTTGAAAGAATTTTTTGTTTGTTTCCCCTTTTAACGAACACCACATAATTTGTCCTTCTCAAACTTGAGTTTGGGTAAACCAATGACTAAATCCTTTTTAATCAGTTTGTTCATATGATGCCTGTTAATGCGACTTGCCCTTCTATGACATAGCCAAGATTCATCGATTTTACCTATTAGGCAAGAAGTGTTGTGAAAGAATGCATGATCTATGGAGCAGCAACTGTCATTAAATGACACTTTGAACCCTTTATCACAATGTTGGCTTATGCTTAGGAGATTCTACTTTAAACCTTCCACATAAAGAACATTTTTGATCATGGTTTTGAAGTTGTCTCCTATGCTTCCTTCTCCGATTATCTTCTCTTTGTTGTTGTCTCCGTACGTGAAAAATCCACCATCTTTAAGAGTCAAATTTGTAAGCATTGACATGCCACCAGCCATATGTCTAGAGCATCCACTGTCAAAATACCATAATGAAGATCTTGCTCTTAGACATACCTGTAAAATTCAAATCAATTTATAGAGGAAGGTACCCAATTGAGATTGGGTCCCTAGGGGTTAGCTACTTTCTTCTTCTTTTGCACCCAAATACATTCTCCATTAGGCACATAGAATCTCCTAACATAACATTTATAAGATGTATGTCCTTTCATCATACAATAGTTGCATGTTACAGATTTTGATGAATTCCTTAAGTAAGCATTTTGATTGATCTTTGAGTTATTGAAATTCTTTTGATTTTTCTGTTTTGGTGGTACAAATATAGTTTTTCCAAAAGACTTTGAGCCTTTTTTGTAACCCAAACATGAAGTATCTCCAGCATATTTCTGCACACTCAACATTTCAGCTAAGTTGCATTTACCTTTGTAAAGCTTTCTCAAAAGATCAATCAAATCACTATTCTTAGATAAGAGTAACATGTATTGTGCTCCTTGGCTTCTTTTGCAACATATTGTATTTGTCAACATTAGACCAAGAAGAAGCACATACAATCCATTCATTTTGTAACTTGAAACAAGTTTTTCATTTTCTTCTTTCAAGTTACAAATTTCAGTTTGCAATTCTATAATTTTTGCAACATGCCATCTAAGATTTCCTTTTAGCTTATTATTGGATTTTGCAAGCTTTTGGGCCTCTTCATGCATTTCTTGAAAAGCATCAATAACTTGATCAAGTTCAGAATTTTCCTCAATTCCAGCAATTGAGAGATCATCATCTTCATTAATTGCGGAAGTGAGGCACATATTTGCTTCTTCATTTTCAGTTAATGATTCAGAAGTTGTTGCTCATTATCTTCCTAAGCTATATAGGCTCTCTTAGGCTTTCCTTCTTTCTTTATCTTGTTTTCACCTTGTTGCTTTTTCAAAAAGATGGAGCATTCAGATTTAATGTGGCCAGGCTTTCCACATTCAAAGCAAGTGAAGTTGTTGTCACTCCTTTTATTGTTGTTGTTGTTGTTCTTTGTGAACTTTTTGTTCTTGTTTTTTCTCAAGAACTTGCTAAACTTTTTGACAATTAAATTCATGTTGTCCTCTTCATCTTCTTCACTTCAGTCTTCCACTTTTTCAATCTTTGAGGATGCAACTTTCAAGGCTATGCTTTTGTGTTTCTTTTCTGCATCTTCTGCATTGATTAGTTGTGACATTTCAAGTTCATACTCAAGAAGCTTACCAAATAGTGCAGCCATGGACATTTTGGATAGATCTTTTGACTCTTTGATTGTTGTCACCTTTGGTTGCCATGGTCTTGTGAGACACTTCAAGATTTTGATGTTTAACTCTTCAGCATCAAAGATCTTTCCAAGACCAAGAAGATGATTAACTATATGAGTGAATCTTGTTTGAAGCTGAGTTATGCTTTCAGTGGTGTTCATCTTGAACATTTCATACTCGTGAATTAAGGCATGTTTTCTTGATCTTCTTACTTCATCTGTACCTTCATGAGTTATCTCCAGCATTTCCCACATCTTCGTTGTACTTGTGCACCTAACAGTTCTAAAGAATTCATCAGAGGAAAGTGCAGAAGTAATCATATTCTTAGCTTTAAAATCATATTGGACAACTCTCTTTTCAGCATCCGTCATTTCATCCCATTCTTTGGGAATCATATCATTACCAACAGTTTTTATAGGAATAACAGGGCCTTTTTCTATAGCATTCCAAGCACCTGGGTCATTTGATTGAATAAAAATTTTCATTCTATTTTTCCAAAAACTGAAGTGCTCTCCTTCAAACATTGAAGGACGATTTAGGGAGACACCTTCCTTGAAGGTAATTTATGTGGTATTCATTTTCTTTTTAAAGAAAGATAGTGATCTTCAATAACACTCAAGAACCTGCTCTTGATACCAATTGAAAAACAATAGGAATACCCACAATAACCAAGAGGGGGGTGAATTGGTTTAAACTTGGTCTTTTAAAATTTATTTATAAAATCAGAGTCAAAGGATCTTAATCACTTTTAAACCAAGAATGCTTTTAATCAATCAAATCACTCAGCTCAAGAAACCAATAGTTCAAAACAGAACTTGTTGAGTAATGATAATGACACCAAGAACATATGAACAAGATGACTTGTAGAAATAGAGATAAAGAAAATCAACACAAGCAATTTTATACTGGTTCACTTCTCAAGAGAAGTTACATCCAGTTTCTTCTAATCAACACTAGATTAGAGTTCCACTATTATAAATTTCATTTCTTACAAGCTTTACAACAAACTCTCTTTATCAACACTAGATAAAGAATAGAAATCTAAAACCCTATTAGACTTTTAATGAACAAGAACCAGAGGACACTACTCTATTCTTTCCTAGAGAACACTACTCTAGCCCAAGCTTCAAGAACCCTTTTACAATAGCATCAACTAACAGAAATTGCAAAAACGAAATTACAATCAAAGATTATGGAGAGAAACAACCTGATGATCCAATGAATATGAATGCATATGAATTGCCAATCAAGGTTGAATTGCAGAAAAAGAATTTCAGAACATGCTCTCCATTATACTTTTGAAATCTCTTGCCCAAGAAATCATTCAATACCCATAAGAGTGGGACAAGAAGTTAGTAAACCCAGAAAATCACTTTCTAACTCTTAGAAGGCTTGTGTATACTCAGAAAATTCGAAGTGTTCAAGTTGCAATCCAAGCCAAGCCTTCTTTCTATTTATAACAGTTTTTGTAACAACCTGTAATCGATTACATGCGTCAAATAATCGATTAAAATAGCTTATGTAATCGATTAAATTGTCACTTAATCGATTAAAGTGTTCAAGGCACATTCTGGGTTTCAAAACGAACAAAATAATCGATTAATCCGAGTTGTAATCGATTAAAACATAAAAGTTTTATTTCAGAAACAACTTGTGTAATCGATTACATTTTATGGTAATCGATTAAAGCAGTGAAGCAAGTTTTTTTCAAATAGCTTATGTAATTGATTACGAATAATGGTAATCGATTATTACAACAATGCACAAAATTCATTTTACACTATGTAATCGATTACAAGAGTTGTGTAATCGATTAAAGTGTTTATCAAAGCTTTTCCAGTTTCAAATACGAACCAAATAATCGTTTAATGCGCTGAGTAATCGATTAAAATAGTGAAATTACATTTTTCCAAAAACATTACTCAATTAATTCCTTTTTCAAAGCGTGAGTAGCTTTTGATATTTAATGAAAACATTTAAGCATGTTAATGATTATATGCATGCAATGCAAGGATCAAAAGATTGGCATCTCCTACACTTCACTTGAAATATAATCTTCAAGGCATGTGAAAATCTCAAAACATTCTTCCAATTCATATGCTTCATTCTTCTTGTTGCTCCCCCTATATCCAACAATCTGCCCCTTTTGGCTTTGAACATGCCAAATATTTGATTGACAAAGTATTTGATTTTTAAAGAACTTTGAAGGATGAAAATAGAAATCTTGAACTTTGTTAACCTGAAAATACATCAACCTCTTTGCCAAGAACAAGTGTTAAGAGATATGCTTGCATAATCATTAATCATTAACTTTCATTAGTTGCTTCTTTAGACTTAATTTGCTCCCCCTGACTTAGATAATTTTCGTCATTTAATAATTTGTAAAAATCCAACAAAAACAGAGCAAAATAGAGTTTCTCTTTAGTTAGTTATCAATCAATTTTTCTCCCCCTATTTGGCTTATCAAAGACAAAAAAAACAGCACAACAACAATGAGAAGGAGAAATGCAACTTTCATTAATGGAAAAGAAACAATACATTAAACAGAAAAGAAAACAGAGGAAATTAAGAAGAGGAAATACAAGAAACCTAAAGTAATTAGAAAGAAAACATACAATCCTAAAAGGATCCAGAACCATCAAGGACAAGCTTAGACTCTATGTTTTCTAGCCTAGACTTTATCTCCTCCAAAGCTGAATTAGTCTCAGCCCTGTGCTCATGATGTAGGAACAATAAGCCATCCATCTTTTGAATCATAAGAGATTCAATGGACTGTAAGATGGTTGAGCAGGGCCTTCATCTTCAGCCTCTTCATCAGCTTCTTCATTTCCAGTAGCAGGTATTTGTTGGCCAGCCATTTGCCATCCATGAGGGGTTTTGACCATCCCAAGCTTGGTGAGATGTTTCTCTTTGATGAGGCTATTGCTTGAGTTTGTATTGTCAACAACCTCATTAGAGACATCTATATTAAAGTAATTAATAAACCTGGAAACAAGAACAGCATATGGAAAAGGGGAATTCATTAAACTCTTGGATTTAAGCATAATTTCCTCAAGAATAAGAATCCAATTCATTTGAATGGAATTCTTGAGGCCATGCACAAGTTGTAGGCCATCATCAGTGGCTTGGGCATGATTGGTGGCTCTACGGGTTAGGATGTAGGTGATTAGGTAGTGAAGAAGTCTATCTTCATGGGTCATTGGGCCAATGCTTAGCCTAAGATTCAGCCTCATTTGGGGATCAAGAAGCATCCCTCTATAGGTTTCCTCCTATTATAACCCCCAGCCTCTGAAAATAATAGGAATACTTCACAACAACCAAAAGGGGGGTGAATTGGTTGAACCTTGGTATTTTAAAAATCAAATTCAAATCAGAGTTTCAAGATCTTTATCACTTTTAAAACCATGAAACCTTTTACTCAATCAAATAGCTCAGTCCAAGAATCAATAGATCAAAACCAAACTTGTTGAACAAAGAATGTGATTCAAAGAATTAAAGACAATGAATAAGATGACTATAGAGATAAAGAAATAAGAACACAAGCAATTTATACTGGTTCACTTCAAATCATGAAGTTACATCCAGTTTCTTCTAATTCACACTGAATTAGAGTTCCACTATTATAAAATATTCTTACAAGCTTTTACAAGAACCTCCCCTTAATCAACCCTAGATAAAGAACTGAAATCCAAAACCCTATTAGACTTCTAAGAAGAAAGATCCAGAGAACACTACTCTAATCTTTAAGCTAGAGAACGCTTCTCTAGTCCCAAGCTTTAAGAAATCAATTACAATAGCCAAAAACAACACAATTTGTAAACAAAATTATAATCACTGAGTTAAGGAAAGAAACAACCTGATGATCAGTGAATGACATGCACATGAATGAACAATTTAGGTTGAAAGACAAAAAACAATCTCAGAACATCTTCTTCCTTAACCTTTGAAAGAGACTTCTTGCTTTAAAGAATCACTCAAAAACCCATGAATGTTTTAGTACAAGCAAGAACTCATAGAACCCAGAAAAATCACTTAGAACATGTTTAGAAAGCTTGTGTGTGCTCAGAATACGAATTGATCAAGTTACAAAACAAGCTGAGGCAAGGTTCTATTTATAACAAACTTTTGTAATGTTAGTAATCAATTAAACGCGCCATATAATCGATTATTCCACTCATGTAATCGATTAAATCAATCTGGTAATCGATTAAAGTGTTCAACACAATTTTTGGACATAAGCAACGAACAAAATAATCGATTATTCCGTCTTGTAATCGATTAAGACAGGAAGCTTCAAAATATCAAAATACACTATGTAATCGATTACGGGTTCTGGTAATCGATTAAACCAGGAAGCTTTATAAAATAGAATGCACTATGTAATCGATTACTATATTTGGTAATCGATTAATGCAGCAAATCTTGTAAACATAAACACATAGTGTAATCAATTTTGATATGTGGTAATCGATTAAGGCAGGAAGATAGCTTTTTCATTTTAAGCCTGTGTAATCGATTACTACTCTCTGGTAATCAATTCTTCCAGCACTACTTGAAATCATGTATAGCAATGTAATCGATTACTACCCATTGGTAATCGATTAAAGTGTTCATCAAAGCAGTTTATATGAAAACAAAGGTCAAATAATCAATTATTCCTATAGGTAATCGATTACATTGTTCTTGAAAGGTTTTCCAGAATGAACTAAGAACAAAATAATCGATTATATCCTTAATGTAATCGATTAAGTCAGTACAAAAATCATTTTTCCAAAAACCTTTGATTCAAATTAAAATCTTAGTTGTTTGTTCAAAGCGTAGTTTGATTTTCATGGAAAATACTTAGTTAAATGAATGAATGAATGAATGAATGCATGGATCAATCAAATTGCTTTTCTTTTACATAAAATTCCAAGTCCTCAAGCATGTTTGATAGCCCAAAACCAATCTTGTATCAAAGACTTCCAATCTTCATGAAGCTCCCCCTAGATTCAACAATCTCTCCCTTTTTGGCTTTAAACATGCCAAATTCTTGATTGACCAATTGCTGAACTTGAAGCTTTATAAATGAAATTGACCATGGAAGACTTTGAATTTTCAAATCTGAAATTTTACACTTTCTTTGCAAAGACCAAGTGTTAAAGCATCCGATTCCTTTTAATCATCATTCACATGTATTTTGGGTATGATTGATTCATTTTAAACACGCAGCTCCCCCTAAATTCCATAATTCATTCAAGCCAGATTTTGGGCAAAATTTGAAAAAAAAAAAAAAACAAGGGCAAACAGAGTAGTATGTAGAGCATGCTAAAATTCAATCATTTCTCCCCCTATTTGGCTTGTTAAAGTCAAAAACATAAAGGGCACAACGGATAATTGAAATGGAAACTTAATCGAAGTTTTATATTACCAAAGGGAGCCATTACAAAGTGAAATTAAACATAACAAAGTTAACAACTTAAAAACAAAGCATGAAAACTTAAAGAAACATAGGTATAGAATTCTGCTGAGGCATTATCTGTTATATTTGCTTCAATTGTATCTAGCCTATAATAATTTCTCCTAAGGATTCATTAGTTTCAGCCTTGAAATCCTGTTGCATCTGAATCAGGTTATCCATCTTCTGCAGCATAAGGGCTTCAAATTGAGAATACAAAGGCTGTTGTGGATCCCTTGCTTCATCTTCAGAATCAGCCACTTGTTCAGCATCAGCAACAGGAGGAAGAGCCTATGGTTGTCTAGCCATTATCCAGCCTTGTGGAGTCTTTTGCATCCCCATCTTTGTGAGGTGTTTTGCCTTTATGAGGCTGTTGCTGGATTTAGTATGGTCCATAACCTCATTTTCCACATCAATGTTGAAGTGTTCAATGAATCTAGATACCAAGACAGGATATGGGAAAGGGTAATTGAGCAGCCTCTTGGATTTAAGCATGATTTCTTCAAAGATAAGAACCCAATTCATGGGTATAGAGTTCTTCAGACCACACACCAATTGCAGGTCTTCATCTGTGGCTTGGGCATGATTAGTGGCCCTAGGGGTTATAACATAGGTGATGATGTAATGGAGTAACCTATCCTCAGGATTCATAGGTCCAGTACCCATCCTGTTTCTAAGTTACATATGCGGGTCATGCAACATCTCCCTATAGGTATCCAATTTGTTGTACCCATCAGGTTGTTCATCAAACTTCCTAGCCCCCTCACAAATCACTCCAGCAATTGTCTCCCAAACTTCATGGATGATTTCCATAGTAACCCCCTTAACCTTGGTGATCATGGTCCCATTCATAGACCCTTTAGCACAATTATAAAATACCTTCACCAAATCAGGGTAAAAAGTACCCTTCATCTTTAGAAATCTCCTAAGACCTTGGGTCTCTAGGAATGCAGGGAATTGGAATCCTTCCCTTATAAACCAATTCAAGTCTAGGTATTTGGGTGAGGCTACAGGCTCAGTGGCATTGAACTATAAATAGTTCATCTTATCAGACTCATTTGAAAACCATAAGTCCAGCCTATTTGGGGGTGGAGGAGGAGGAGGATTGGATGATGATTCTCTAACCTTTCTCTTTGAGGATCTAGCACGTTTAGGTGTAGGGTTAGACATGTTTTTAGAGAGGTTTAGACTCAGGAAAAACTCAAAAATTTCAGACATAGAAGAAACTAAGGTGCAAAGTTTTTTGTTGATGCAAGGCACTATTTATAGACTTGATTGATGCTCTTAACGTTCATATTTTTGAAAATATAGTTGTTGGTGATAGTTAAGGCACTTCAGTGGCCTTGGATTTCCTTTAGATTTGGTTGGGCAGTTACATTTTCAGAGAAAAAACTGTCTGAAAAACGCACAACAGGCAAATTAATAGATTATTTACTGATGGTAATTGATTATTTTGCACATTTTGAACACTGAAATTACATGTGGTAATCGATTATCCCGTAAGGTAATCGATTATTTGCCAACCAGTCAGAGGTAGAAGATGATTTATAATCCATTATATGCTAATGTAATCAATTATATCATGATTTTGGGATTTTATTCAAGTATCAGAGCTTATGTAATCGATTATCCCGAGTGGTAATCGATTACTCCAAGAGAATATAAAATCTTAACCCCTTATGTAATTGATTACCAATTGGTTGTAATCAATTACTCTAGTGAAACATTTAAACTGGAAAATACATTTTGTTCACAATAATCGATTATCCCGATACGTAATTGATTATTCCAGGAAGAATCAATTTCTTTGAAACAAAGAATAATCGATTACAAGATTGCAGTAATCGATTACTTAAGCTTATTTAGAACAAATAAAGTGAATTTTAATGAATTTAATCGATTAACCAGTGGTATAATCGATTATTACAACAAGTTTATCAGAATGCAGAGTATTTTGCAGATCAACACGAATTTTGGGTTATTTTAGTGATGAAGGCAACAATGAAGTTCAATTTAACATAGAAAGGCACACTTCAAACAGGCTAGCATATAATGGATTCATCAAGAATACCTAGCATGTTTCTAAGTGCATAAAATCTATCTCTTGCCAATGGTTTAGTGAATATATCAGCTAGTTGGTTATGGGTATCAATGAACTCAACTTTGATATTACATTTCTGAACATGATCTCTGAGGAAATTATGTCTTATCTCAATATGCTTGGTCCTTGAATGCATTATTGGATTCTTTGATATGTTAATAGCACTTATGTTGTCACATAGCAAAGGTATTTCATTCAATTCAACTCCAAAATCTTGCATTTGTTACTTCAACCATAGGCTTTGTGCACAACAACTTCCAGTTGAGATATATTCAGCTTTAGCAGTTGACAAAGTAACACAAGATTGTTTCTTGCAATGCCATGAGATCAATGAACTTCCAAGAAGATGACAAGTGCCACTTGTACTTTTTCTATGTAACTTGCAACCTGCAAAGTTAGAATCAGAATATCCAACAATATTAATTGAAGCACCTTTGGGATACCAAAGACCAATTTTTGGTGTAGCTTTGAGATATTTGAGGATCCTCTTAACTGTTGTAAGATGAGACTCTTTGGGATTTGCTTGATATCTTGCACACAAGCAACCCCTTAGCATTATATCAGGTCTACTAGCTGTCAAGTATAGCAAAGATCCAATCATTCCTCTGAACTTTGACTCATCAACCTTCTTTCCATTTTCATCAGAATCAAGATATGTTGATGTAGCCATTGGAGTTGCAGCATTCTTGTTTTTCTCCATTTCAAACTTCTTAATAACTTTAAGGCAATATTTGGATTGATTGAGAATGTTCCATTCTTCATTGGCTTCACTTGAAGTCCAAGAAAGAATGTTAATTCTCCCATCATTGACATTTCAAACTCTTTCTACATTGTTGATTTGAGAGGGAGCTGAATGAAGATCAAGTGAAGATTCAACCAAGGTTCAAGACTTAGAAGTTTTGGCTTTCAACATGGATCAAGCTTTGAAAATGTAGTTTGTGATTTAATGTAAAAAGGATTGAAAGCATCATGATGATCCAAGTCTTGATTACATAGCATTCATGTATCATTTAAGCATTGCATCATAGAAAAGCTAAGTAATTGGTGTAAAACTTAAGAAAAAGCTAAGTAAACAGCATATAGTCGTGATAATCGATTACTGGCTTATCATAATCGATTATTTTGTTCATAAACTTTCTGGAAAATCAAATATGAACATTTTAATCGATTACCTTATCGGATTAATCGATTACATGCAACTCATCATATTTGTAATTTGGCCTTGTGACTGTTTTAATCGATTACCATAGTGTTGTAATCGATTATATACTTATTTGGAAACCCAGTCACTCTGCCTTAATCGATTACCAATGGTTGTAATCGATTATTCTTCACAAACACGATCTTAGCATAGGACTGCCTTAATCGATTACGAATGGATGTAATCGATTATCCTTCATAAACTTAATTTTAGCATAGGTCTGGATTAATCGATTACAATTGAATGTAATTGATTACTCTTTACAATCAGAATTTTTGCCCAGACTGGTTTAATCGATTACACATCGGGTTAATCGATTATTTCACCCGTTAGTTGAAATCCTGATCCTGCATTAATCATTTTAATCGATTACAGGAGCGTGGGGAGCACATTTAATCGATTAAATCCATTACGGTTTCAACTATAAATAAGACCCTTTGCCTCTTGAGCAAATTAACAATAAGAGATTATTACTGAAGTGATTTTTACGATTTCTGAGCATTTTCTAAAGGCTTCTAAGGGTTTACAAAGGCTTCATCTGGGCTCTTGAGTCTTGCTTCCATTGATTCATTAATGGGTTACTAAGATTGTTAGTGAAGCAAGCTTGTTATGTCACAAAGGCTTAGGAAAGCTTTCTGCATCATTAGTTAACATTCAACCTGAGGTTTTTCATTCTCATGCATTTTCCTATCTTGGATCATCAGGTGAATTCTTTCCTAATTCTTTGTGGGTGTTTTATTTTCTGCAGTAATTTTGTAGTTTGGTGATTATATTGTAAGTGGGTTTTCTTGCAAGGGAGATAGGGTTTCTCCATGTTCAACTAAGTAGGTTTCTCAGTGTGGGTTTGGCTTCTAAGGATCTGATAGAGTTTTAGATCTCTGAACTTCTTCTAGGGTTGAGGA
>PYAF01003183.1:20616-55311 GCA_007407185.1 Glycine tomentella
GTGAACCAGTATAAATCTTGCTTCTTGATTTGTTTTCTGCAGTTTTTATTATTTCTTGTTGAACTCTGTTTTTTGTGTGTTTAAATTTGAAGCATAACAAGTTTTGGATAAAGATATTCATTTGGTTTTGTGATAAAGATCCAAAGGGCATTTTAACTCTGATATTCAACAAAGAAATTTTTAATTACCCATGGTTAACAAATTCACCCCCGCCCCTCTTGGTTAAGTGTGAGTGTTCCTTATTTTCCACATACATAGCTGTGGAAAATTTCTTACATAGCAAATGATTAGTAGAACCAAAAATTATGTCATCAACATAAACTTGAACCAATAAGATATCATTGTCATGCCTTTTGATGAGCAAGGTTTTGTCAACATGGCTCCTTGTGAAAGATTGTTCAAGCAGAAATTTGCTTAGTATTTCATACCATGATCTAGGAGCTTGCTTCAAACCATAGAGGGCCTTTTTTAGTTTAAAAACATAGTTAGGATGTTTAAAATCAGTAAAACCAGGAGGTTGTTCAACATATATATCCTCCTCAATGTATCCATTTAAAAAGGCACTTTTAACAACCATTTGAAAAAGTTTGAAATCCATGAGACATGCATATGCAAGCAATAACCTGATTGCTTCCAATCTTGCAACTAGAGCATAAGTTTCTTTATAGTCTATGCCTTCTTCTTGGTTGTAACCTTTAGCAATCAATCTAGCTTTATTTCTGACTATGATTCCACTTTCATCAAGTTTATTTCTAAAAATCTATTTTGTGCCAATGGGTTTAAGAGAAGATGGTCTAGGAACAAGTTCCCAAACTTCATTTCTCTTAAACTGATTTAACTCATCATGCATGACATGCATCCAATGTTCATCATTCAAGCCTTTCTCTTGGAAGTTTTGACTCTCTTAGAAGTGGACATGGCTAATGGATGATGAGAGACTATCTGGACAGAGTTTCTAAACTTAGAGGGAAGAAGAACATAGTAGTGCTTAAGAAAGAAGATGAAGATGGTGTGATTTCTTCCTTCAACAGAGGTTGTATTTATAGAAGATTTTGGGCTCCAAAGTTCAAATTTGAAATGAGGAACAGTTAATTCGAATTAACCCACTAACATTAAAGCACAGAAGATTCAAATTTGAATTAGGTGGCAGTTAGGCAGTTACAATTTACAAGAAAATCTGGCAGATTCTGCAGTAACTCCATGAATAATCGATTATATGCTTATGTAATCTATTAATTCGTAAGCAAAATTAGTTTCTGCAAAAGCTGTAATCGATTAATTCGTCAATTAGTCGATTATTTCAGTGAAATTCAGTTAAAGGAGATGAAGTGTAATCGATTATTACAGTGAGATTTGAAATATAAAATCAATTTGAAGCTTGTGAAATCGATTAATTCAAGTCGTAATCGATTATTACAGAAAGATTTGAATTTTTGAAACAGTTTCTCAAACAATTTAATCGATTACCTTTCACTGTAATCGATTATTCCAGTGAATTTAAATTTTGTAAAAGGATGTGAAAAGATTTGAATTTGAATTTGAATTTTTAAATTTTCTCAAACAAGGCATGTGAAAAGCTCAAAACATTCTTCCAATTCATAGGCTTCATTCTTCTTGTTGCTCCCCTTATATCCAACAATCTTGAATAAATCTCAAGAACCAGCTCTTGATACCAATTGAAAATACAATGAACTCACTTCAAATAACCAAGAGGGAGGTGAATTGGTTAAAACAGTCTTTAAAAACTTTTCTTTAAAACAACTTGCGGAATTAAAACTTGGATCGTATCACTCAATCACTCTATCAAAAACAGTTTTCTTTTAATCTATAATCACCTTGGAATGCATGTAATGACTAAAATGCTTCTTGTTGATTGTATATTGATTTCCAAATACTAGAAATGAAAGAAACGCAGATAAAGAACTCAAGACATAGCAATTTATACTGGTTCACCTCACAAACTTGGAGGCTACATCCAATGTCTTCCAACCAACACTAGGTTAGAGTTTTCACTATATCAAATTATTCTTTTACAAGCACAGCAAGTGACAATCTCTATCAACCCTAACAAAGATTCTGAATTCTAAAACACTATTAGAATACAAATCACAAAGATTTTGAGAAACCTACTCAAATCTTTCCCCTTGAGAACCCTACTCAAGATAGCTTGAATGAACTAAAATGATATACAACACAGAAATTCTAAAGGAAAGAGTTCTAGAATTACACAACTTGAGATCTTTAACAGATGATTGAATGAATGTTTGAAGTTACCAATCAACCAGATTGAATGAATGTCAATGCATAGACAAATCTTTCTTGAAAACTCTTTTCTCACAAACACATCATCTTCAAAATCAATCACTCATTGATTTTTTCACAAGATGTGTTTCTCTCAAATCAGTTTCTAGAGCTTTAGAAAGCACTTGGAACTTTTGGGTAAGATTTTAACTTAGAGTTAATTTTCTCTCTTTGAAAAATTCTCAAAACTTATGAAGTGCAAACCCATAAGTTCTTTATATAAAAAAATTGATTTAACTAACTGTAATCAATTAATCCATTCAGGTAATCGATTATTTTGACATATGTAATCAATTAAATAAACCAGATAATTGATTAATATGTTCTTGAGCTTTCTGGAAATTTTTCATGAACAATTTAATCAATTAATACGTCACGTAATCGATTAACACAGATAAGCTCAAACTGAAAATAAACTTTTGTAATCAATTACACCTTACTGTAATCGATTAAGGCAGACTCTTCATTATATGTAAAATGAACTAGGTAATCGATTACGATTGTCTGTAATCGATTAACACAAAAAGACATATTTTTGAAACAACACTTGGTAATCAATTACAAAAGAGAGGTAATCGATTAAAGTGTTCAACATGGCTTTTCCAGAAATAAACACACACATGTAATCGATTACATAGTAATTGTGATCGATTAAAGCAGTGCATAAACTGATTTTTTTTCCAAAACTTTAAGCCATGAGGTTTTATTTTGAAAAAATGTAAGCATTTAATCTTACACTCTACATATGAATGCATGTTAATGAATTATGTAATGCAAGGATCACTAGGCTATCTACTTGAACCACTTAAACAAATTACAAATGCCATCAAGATGATTTGGCTTGTAAAAAGCTAAAACTTCAAGCCAATTACTTTAGCCTTGCTTTGATTGCTTGCAGCTCCTTCTTCCAACTCCCCCTGTATCTAACAAGAAGGTGGTGCAACCCAACAGGAAGGATTGGAGCAAGCTACTTGAGGATGCTTTATGGGCTCACAGGATCGCTTACCGAACACCTTTGGGGATGTCTCCCTATAGGGTGATTTTTGGTAAGTCATGTCATTCCGGTGGAGATTGAGCACTGTGCTTATTGGACGGTGAAGAGTTGTAACATGGCATTTGATGAAGCGGATATGGAAAGGAAGCTTCAGTTACAAGAACTTGAAGAGATTCGCTTAGAAGCCTATGAGAACTCCAAGATTTACAAGGAGAAAGTGAAGAGATTTCATGACTCTAGGATTCTTAGGAAGGAGTTTCATAGAGGCCAAAAAGTGTTATTGTTTAACTCTCGCCTAAGCTTATTTCCGATAAACTTCGATCTAGACGGGATGGACCTTTTGTTATTACTAATGTTTTCCCCATGGTGCAGTTGAGATTAAAAATGAAGTTACCCGGCAAAGTCTTCAAGTTCAATGGTCACCAACTCAAGTTATTTCATGAGAGCCCTCAAGTGGAGGAGGAGCTTGTGGCGGACATCTCTTTGGTCTTGTCAATTTTGTGTGATGATGCGTCTTGAATGACATTTGGGGAGTTTCCTTTTCCCTTCTTTTATTTGTTGTTTCTTTATTTGCATTTCTTTGCATGCTTACATTGAGGACAATGTGTATTTCAAGTGTGGGGTGAAGGATTACAAAATTTGTTTTCTGTTTTAGTTTTTGAGTCTGTTTTCTATTTACGTTTCTGTTTATCTGTTTTTGTTTGTTGTTTCTTGTTTCTGTCTATTTATTGTTCTATATTTTCATTATGTTTGTCTATTTTAGTTTTTGAGTTTGTATGTTGTTTATTATTTTTATTTTCTATAGTCTGTTTTTGTTTTTTTTTTGCTTCTGTTTTTGTTGTTGTTACTGTTTGTTTGTTTTAGGCATTTTTTCATGTTTTTCATAGGATTTCTAACTTGTATAAATTGTGAAAAATGTACAAATTTTTGTTGGATTAAGAGGTTTCATGCTTGATGTGAATCATTGTTGCAAATGTTGAAGTGATAAGTAGGCTTGAGAAATAGAATTTAAGATGGATCATGTGTGATAGAATTATGCCTTGTGAGTTTTTGGGCCTTTGTGGATACGTTCTTTCATGTGTGATTTCACCCTTGTGCTAGATTACTCTATGTTTTGTCTTGCCTCTTTTGACATTCCTTGTTGCACATGCTTTGATTGCGATGATTTAGGCCTTCTTACTTTTAGCCACTAGCCAAATAAACCTATCCTTGTATTAATATCCATTGTCACCCTTTTTGAGCCTTTAACCTTTTATTTCTTGTATATGCTCATTGCAAACTCAAAAAAATGGAAAACCATGTTATCCTAGCTTTAGGAAGAAAAGGGACTTTGGAATTGTTTTGGGAGTGGGTTTCAAGCAAGTGTGGGGTATTTTTATTTTGTTTTGATTTGGAAGAGAAGAAAATAAAAGAAAGAGTTTAAAAATCAAAAGTTCAAAGAAAAAAAATGTGTATAAACAAAGAAAAAGATGTACAAGCAAAGAAAAAATGCAATAAAACTTGTTGTGGTTCATTTTCATCCTTGTAAATTCCTTTTCATTTCATTTCTTTGTTTCTACCCCTCCTTTTACTTGTTGGCTTACTCCCCATTGCCCCTCTTTTCTCTTAGTTTTAGCATAAATATCCTTTTCTTATCCATCCTTTACCTAAGTCATTCATTACAAACCAATAAAGTCCTTTTGATCTTTGGATTCATGTGTATTTCAAGTTGAATGAATTAGAGTCTTGTCAATATTTGGATGTGCTAGTTACATGTGGTGTTTGAGTGTAAACACAAACCCATACACATTAGATGAGGTTGAGTGTTGTTCTTTGAGAGATTTCTATCACCTTGGTGCATTCTTAATTTAACTTGACTATTTTTTCACTTTGCACTTTGTAATCATGTGTTCATGGATTGTGTGTCACCTTAATATCATTCTTCAATCCTTCATTTTTCTCACTTTTGTGCATTGTTAGGGTCCATTGAAAAATGTGTGTGCCTTGTTCATACCTTCCTTTTAGTTTTTGGTTTACTTTAGTTTGAATTTTTCTTAGTTTTGCCCTGGAGTGCAAATGTTTAAGTGTGGGGTATTTTGATTGAGTATTTTTAGTTCAATATTTTTCTATTCTTCTTAGCTTATTTGACCTTTCTTGGACTTTTATTTTCTCATTCTAATTCAGTTTTTGTCTTAGGCAACAAGTGGGTTTAATTACTAATTGTTACTTATTTTCGGATTTTATGCTCACTTGACCTATCTTCTTTGTGCAGGACCTAGAGAGCTCTACAGAACTTCGAATGGAGAATATGAGTAGTCCTTAGAAAGATAAGGAAAAGATCTACAAGTTTGTCAGATATAAGCCGAGGCCAATTCTGTCAATTGGATAGTCATTTTAGGCTTGGAAGTCAGAACCACTACACTTGAATTTTGGGCTGCGAGTTAGATTTTTTATTGGTGTAATTAACATAATTATTTAGATTAGATGGCCTAATCATGGCCCATCCTTTCTTACTGACTCGGTTACTATATGCTAGTGCAATTAGTTAGTGAAAAAAGGAGACACTACATTTTAGCAAAAACAGAATTTATATTTCCTTTTGAAGTTTTCAAAATTAAAACATTTTCTCTCAATTGTTCTTCATTGTTCTTCACTATTTCTTCATTTTCATTTTCTGTTCTTCTATTTTCATGCACTAATTTCATGGGTCTTCCATTGATGATGATCATGGAAGGCTAAACAATCAATCAATCCAAGGATCTAGTCCAAGCAAGGGGAATTTGAGTTTTAGTTTAGTATTTCAATTTCTGTGTGAATGTTCACTTTCTTCTTCAATCTCTATTCAATTTTCATGATTATGAATGTGTTTAGGATTGAAAACGGATTAGGTTATGGATTCATTTCCTAATTTTGAATTTTAATCACAAATTATTTGGATGATATTTCAATTAGGTTTGTGATTTCAATTAATTTAAGAGTTAATTCGCTTGAACTGCTTCTAATGAAATTAAATGAACTTTCATAATAGGATTATTATCTGAGAACTATGATAATTACCATTACTTGATTTGGTGAATTGGATTGATGTTCTTTAATCTATTTTACAATACCTCTTATCAATTCGCATTAGTTTATACGTTTTTCTGAAATTGTTATTCATTGCATGCAAACTGTTCGATAAAAATCCCCCTATTGTTTATTAGTGAATTGAAGTTAGAACCAAATTGATCGTGTCTTTGAGTCGACCTAGGTTAATACTGTGCTATAGAATTAACGTATTTTAATTGTTTTGAAGTGATACGACATCGGTTATTAGTGGACAACACATAATTATATGCATGTGTTCTACATTTGACACATTGCACAAAATTACATGAAGAGATACAAGAACAATGCCATCAATAAACTAATTATTAGTATGAGTGAGTGCCAAACTTCTTTCTCTTCATATTAAATATCACTTCATTTTGTATTATTCACAATATTGAAATTGAATGATTATAACTACTCAGCATATGCAAGGGCAAAGCCTATGTTCAATCACTACTACAACATTATGGGGGAGGAAGCAGATGTTGACAGAGTAATTAATTGGCTCAACGAGATTCTATGAGAAAAATGGACTCTCACATGGGATGGTGGTCGATGATGAGGGCACACGACTACCAATCTTGTTGAGACGATTAATTCAGTACTCAAGAAATCAAGCAATCTGTCAATAGATGCACTAGTAAAATTAACATAAGGTGTAATGCATTGTTCAACAAAAGAGGGAGAGAAGTTGTAATAATGCTTACATCTGGCCAAGTTTATATGCATGTACTAAACAAGGTCATTGGAGACGCACAAAGAAAGGCAAACATTCACACTGTTCTTGAGTTCAATCTATGCGACACACGGTTCTTGGTCCAAGAGACAATAAACCTAAGAGAGGTTCGGCCCACAGGAGATTTCACGGTCATGCTGGATGAAAGGTAATGTGATTGTGGCAAATTCCAAATATTGCACATGCCTTGTTCTCATGTTGTTGCTGCTTGTAAGCATGCTCATCATGCTCATCATGAGTACAAGAACTACATACATCTCATGTATACATTGGAAAATGTCTCCAACGTATACAGAGGATTGTTTGGAGAATTACACAACGAAGTGTTTTAGCCACCGTGTCATGAGCCAATGATCTGCTCCGACCCATACAAGAAAAGAAATACTAATGGTCGTCCTATCTTTTCTCGTATCCACACCGAAATGGATATCCAAGAATTGGGTCAACCAAACCGATGTTCTGTGTGTCACATCCCAAGTTATTCAAAGAAAAATTGCCCCCATCATGTAGGTTCAAGGCAACGTTGAATTTGTCATATTCTTTGTATTTTTAAAGTTTTGTTGTATTGTTTCAAATTAAATAGTAGGTTCTCTTGTTGGTAATTTTTAAAATATCTTAGTTCAATTCAACTTGTTGGTTACATATGTTTTTTTTAATTTCAAATATGTATTTTAATAATCAAATAAAATGAAAATACAAAGGAATAAAAACACTCTCATGGTCAATGTGTTGCGTTGAGGGAGAAATTCGTCTGTGATCCCTATTTGGCTTGTAGTTGCAATTGTAGGAGCTATTGCTATGTGTGTTATAGGGGGGAAAAGGCCAAGCTATTATTACCAACCTTCAATTCCAATGAAACTAGCTAATGCTTATGGACTTATGGGAATAACAAAATCTAGAAACATTGCTCCTGTCTAGTCCCATCACACATGTTAGCTTTTTTTTTTATCGTCTTTTGCTCATTTAATTTTCTAACTAAAACAAATTAAAATTAATAAGTGAGAAAATATATGATCGCTTAAAAATATATGTATTTTTTGTGAAAATATATTAAATAGGTAACAAAATTAATAAGAATATAATATAAATCATAACAACGAAAATTTATATTTTTTTTATGTTTTTCCATATGATAGTTATAAATCATAATAACGAAAATATTTAACTAAATTTAAATGCAATATAAATCATATGAAATTATATTTTTTATAAATACTTAACTAAATTATATTTATATTGAGTATTTAAATATAAGCATTTTCTTAAATATTATTCTAGATAAATTATATTTTTTTTATAAATTAATACATATAAAACAAATTAAAACAAAAAAGAAGTTATTTTTTATAAAAAAAAACTGTAACAAAAAATAAGAAAATAATTTTTTAAAAAAAAAACTCAAATAAAAACAAAAAAAAATATAAAAAAAAGTTCACATTCTGATATGTCTTTTCTATAATAAAAAACAGTCTTACCAAATAGGTTTCAGGAAAACTGATTTTGTAAGGTCGTTTTAGGAAAAGAAAATGCACTTTATGAAATCAGTTCCTGGGAAACCGATTTCATAACGTTTTAAAAAAAATGAAGGTGAAAAATCAATTTTGAGGAACCATTAGGAATCAATTTCATAACATTTTAAAAAAAGGAAGGTGAGAAATCGATTTAGAAGGGATCGATTTTTCACCATGAATAATATTTTGTATCAATTATATAAATAATTTTTGGGTTATTTGGATAAATTTTAAAATTCTTTTGTATTATTTGTGTGATAAAATCGACATCTGAAAGCAAGAACCCACCAAAATCTTACATACTACAATGTAACTATCTCCTCTAACTAACAAACGAGGGAAAGTTTGATTTTTTTTTGCTTTCTTCACTTTTATTTTCATTAAATCGAACACAACCTCATATGACAAGTTACCATTGTACAATGTCCATTAACGCCAGCCATAATATGACTAGTGGGATCCTACTAAATACACTATACACTTTTCTTATACACTATATCATATTTTGAAAATGGCTAAAATACCCTCAGCTGTGTGTAGTTTGCTATTTCTGTTGGTGCCATTGAATGTTGGTCAGTTTGTTGAGGTTGGAAGTGTTGGTGGTCGGAGAGGGTAGCTTTGACTAGGCATTGTAGGTGGCGGTGGTCGGAGGGCATCGTTGTTGTTGGTGGTAACTCCGTTCACCGTTAGCAGTCGTCGGAGACGCACTTCGGTGTTGTCTGCGAGGTAAGTCGTGTCCTATTTTCATACGGATTGAGCAATCCGTGGAGATCATACGGATTATCCAATCCCTGAAGGGGAATTTCGTAAATATGGATCAGTCAATCCGTATAAGCTATACGGATTGTGTAATCCGTATAGATTATACGGATTCAACAATCCGTGTAGCTTATATGGATTAAATAATCCGTATGGATTATACTGATTGATTGATCCATATAACCCATACGGATTACGTAATCCGTATAAGCTACACGGATTGTATAATCCGTATAATGCTAACAGTGTTTTTTAATCAAATTTAAATTTAATTTAAAGAAGAAATTACTGGAAATTTGGGTAAATTGAAGATTAGATTGAGCTTGAGGTTGTTGTTGATGTATTATATTAGTAGAGGTATATTGGGTAAAGTATAGTTGATAACATTATTATTTCTATGTTGTTTAATATTAGTATGTGTGTTTTTGGATTTCTTAAGATGGACAACGATCAGTGGATTTATGATAGCATTATGTCAGAAGAACATATGGAGGAAGACATTGGTGAAGAACCTGATGCATTTGATGTTAATTGTTCAGTTGAATGTTCGGAAGGCTTTATTACGTCACAGGTATATATTTGTAGTTATAATTGTTAAATGAATTAGTAAAAGTATACAAATTGTGTTCATTTTTTTTAGGTGTTTATTTCCCGTGAGGAAGTGTTAAAATGGGCTCGTAGTGTTGCGTATTCTTATGGTTTTGTAGCAGTGATAATGAGGAGTGGCATTGCTAGTGGAAAGGTAGGAACGACCTCATATGTTATCATTGGTTGTGAAAGGAGTGGAAAATATAGATCACTCAAAAAAGGTGTTGTGCCAACAACGGGTAGCAATAAAAAATGTAATTGTCCGTTTAAGCTAAGAGCAAAACCCGTGTATGGAGGTCAAGGTTGGATTGTGAAGTTAATATGTGGGACAAATAATCATACATTGGCAAAGTCATTATGTGGACACGCATATGCTGGTAGGCTAAATGAGGAGGAGAAGACGATTGTAGTTGATATGACAAGGTCCATGGTGAAACCGAAAAACATTCTGTTAACTTTGAAGGAGCACAATGTCGGCAATTATACCACTTTGAAGCAAATATACAATGCTAGATATGCATATCGAATGCAGGTCAGAGGGAATAACACTGAAATGCAACAATTAATGAAAGTTCTTCATCGCGACATGTATATTCATTGGCATAGAATGAAAGACAAAAATGTGGTACGTGACATATTTTGGGCACACCCAAATGCAGTGAAGTTGAGCAATGCATATCATATGATTTTTTTAATAGACAGTACATACAAAACAAATAGGTACAAGCTTCCTTTACTTGATATAGTTGGTGTGACACCTACTGGAATGACTTTTTCAGCAGCATTTGCCTATCTAGAGGCAGAACGGACAAACAATCTTGTGTGGGCCCTTGAACGCTTTAGAGGGATTTTCCTTAAAAGTGAATTTTTTCCACAAGTGTTTGTTACAGATAGAAATTGTGCATTGTTGAGTGTTGTCAAAACTGTTTTTCCAATGACAACCAATTTATTGTGTCAGTTTCACATAGAGAAGAATGTTAAGGCAAAATGTCAAACTTATATTAGACAAAAGAACGCATGGGACTTTGTCATGGAAGCTTGGGGAACTCTTGTTGATTGTAGTAAAGTCCAAAGTGATGATGAATGCTTGATGAAGTTTGAAATTGCCTGTGCACCGTTGCCTGCGTTTGTTGATTATGTGAAAGACACATGGTTGGGTCCTCACAAGGAAAATGGACAAATAAAGTGCTACATTTTGGGAACACTGCAACTAATAGGTTAGACAACTTTTGAAGTTATTGTCTAGTAAGTTTTCATCAACTTTTATGGTTTTTCATTTATTAACATGTTTGTCATTTAACGCAGGGTTGAGTCTGCTCATTGGACTTTGAAGAGGCTTCTACAGAATAGCGTTGGAGATTTGTGTACCGTTTGGGATGCCATGCACAATATGATCACCTTGCAACATACCGAAATAAAAGCATCATTCGAAAGAAGCACCCATGTGATCGGACATGTATTTAAAGTTACGTTATACAAAAGACTTGTCGGCATGGTATCCAGGTATGCGTTAAACCAGATTGCAGCTGAGTATGAGCATGTCCATTATGCCGGCAAAAACCCTTCTCAGTGTGGATGTGTCATTAGAACTAGCCACGGCCTTCCTTGTGCATGTGAGTTAGCTCAAATTGTTGGCTGCATACCTCTTGCCAGTGTTCATATGCTTTGGAGAAGATTAACTTTTGCAGACCAAGGTGTTGATGATGGAGAAATTAACATAAACGATGAGATGGAGGCAATTTCTAATAGCTTTCAAAAGCTTGACCTGTGCGGTAAAATGAATCTAAAGACTAAACTAAAAGAGCTTGCATATCCTGATTCAACATCCATGTATCCCCCTGTTGAAAAGGTAAAAACAAAAGGTGCTCCTAAAAACAAACACACAAAGCATAAATGGTCAACCAAGCGGGATCCGTCTTATTTTGAGTATGTTGATGAATTACATTCGGTACAAAATAGTTGTGCCACACAAATAAGGTTAGCTTCATCCTCTCATCAGACAATGGCAAAGAGGAACGTTCCTATGTTGGATCAATTCCATCCTTTTATGCATGAATTTATTGTTAACATCACTAATGTTAAAGCTGATGGTAACTGTGGGTATCGTGTCATTGCCGCTACACTCGGTTATGGTGAAGATTCTTGGCCTGTGGTTCGCAACCATTTGCTGAAAGAACTTTCACAATTCTCTGATCAATATATTGCCTTGTTTGGTGGCTTTCATAGGTTTGATCAGTTAAAGCGGTCCCTTCTTGTTGATGGATTAGCAAAGGTTAGATACATGTTATACAATTATATTATTTTCATATATTAATGTGTTTAAATTCACAATGTAGCTAACTAACACAATGAGTGTGCAGGTAACAATGGATAAGTGGATGGATATAACGGACATGGGTTACGTCATTGCTTCCAGGTATAATGTCATCATTGTTTCACTATCTCTGAAACAAAGTATGACGTTTTTCCCTCTTAGAAGCCAGCCACATGAAGATGTTTCTGTTCATCGCATTATTGGTATTGGTCATGTTTATGGAAATCACTTTGTGCAGGTAAACATAAATGCACATAATTGATTGACCCCTGTATTGCATTACATTTTCTTTTATCGAGTTGTCTATAAACAATTTTTAATTGAAACAGGTTCATTTGACGAAGGACAGCCCAATCCCTTCAATAGCATTTTTGTGGGCGACACACTGTTCGAATGAAGCAAAAAAATGGCCAACACATTATGTTGATTGAATGAGAATGTACTGTAACTCGATCATACATTCAACTGTATTTGTCGATTTAGGACATGTATGAGATGTATTTGACCCAATAGTGGTTAACTTGTGGGATTTTATTTGTTTAAGAATAAACCGTTAATTTCAAATCATTATCGTATTTCTTTAATAGTATTTCAAGTAATGCAAATATGTAAGTAAATTTATTTTCAAAAATAAATATTCATTACTTGAGTTTTTAAAGTGGTGTTTCCAATAAAATTTAAACAGTCTTGAAATATTTGAAAAATTACTTTAGTATTTTTATTAATACTTTTAGAGCTACTTAGTTTTTTTTTCTTTTAAGTTATTTAAGACAGAGAATACTTTAAAATTGAAAATCATAGTTTACACTTTGTTTAACTTTAAAAGTGAATATATAAATAAGTAAAAAAGAATAAAAAATATTTAAACCTATTTTGTTATGATACAATAAATTTATATAATTTGCACTGTTTTTTTATATTTTATAATTTTAATGAATATTTTCAATTTAATCATAATTATATTTTGATACTTCTTAAATAAAATTATATTCTTTTATCAACACACTTATATATTCTCAATGCTAGTAATTTCAAAATTAATATTTTATCAAGTTGGGATGACAATTATACCCGGATCTATGGATATTAATAATGAGTAGGGTGCAACAAGTTTATTGAACAAGTAGATATTAAAATTATAACAAGTTTCATGCATTCCATAGTTTAAATACATAAGTCCTCTGCCAATATGTTTAAATACAAAAACTTAAAATATAATAGTAAACACAACTGATATAAATGTGTAAATCAGCCAACTCGTCTCCTAATAGATTCCCTCAATCTACTAGTGCGCACAAAAATGTTTCCCTGTGGCATCACACTGCGTGCTAATCCCAACAAGTGTTCCACAGATGAATAAGCCTCTGTGCTAGGAATAACTTGTTGGGTGTCAAGCATGTGTTGCAACCCTTCTGCTAGCCTCTCGCACATACCCTGGTACAATAAAACTCACAACATTAAACAGTAATAGTCAATTGTGACTTCAATTAACATTTAAAAAATAAAATGTATGATGTTTTTACCACTGCATGTGGAGCCGTGTGACCTACATCAGAAGCAGTTACTGGTGTGTCATCCTGCGAGACATGGACTGGATCGGTAACCAATGAAGCCTAGCGCACATGATGTCGGCTTGGCTCCCCAACCTCGGGTGGTAACATGTATGGGTGGGATATACGATGATACCATTCCATATATCCAGGAGCAAACTGGCTGGGGTATGTAACCAAATCACCAGTGTCCACTAGGTACTCGGAGAAGTGCATCCACCTATAATGAACCTGTTCTATCGACGGAGACTCCGACTCATCCAACTGCGGTATATGCTGCACAAAACCAAATTGTCTGAGTACTCGATCCGATCGATGTCTAACCATGTGTGGACCCCATCTAACATATCTACCAAAGAGTGAAATCAGCTCGAAATCTCTGTGGGCACGATGATCCTTGTATGGCGTCCAGCATACATCGTCCAATGTCAATCTATCTAACCGTCTACAATAGGTTGACACTGGCAATGCCTTCGCAGCTTTCCAACGGCATGCTCGAGGGGACCTCTCATCGAACTTCGGATCTGGTATGACACTTCCAATAATAGGAAAATGTTCATAGATCCAACACTGCATAAGAGGCAATAACATATTTGTTAATACAATAAACACATGTCTAATGAGGCTTGTCCCTTAGTTAAATTATAATTTCATGTTTGGCATAATTCGAATATTCAAATTACCTGTAGCAAAGTAATGTAATCGGCAAGGTGCTTCCCGTGATGCTGGCAAGCATAGTTTAAATTCTCGTACATGTGGACAAGAGAGGCTGCACCCCATGCATACCAAGTTGCCTGGTCCAGATCTCGGAATGCGTCCAAGAATACCACACTAATATGTGTGGCACTCTTGTTCGCAAACAGCATACAACTGACCAGATGCAGCAAATACGCTCTAGCAGCTTCTGTCCAATGTCGTGCCGCACACTTTGCAGCATATAAGTCTCGGAGCCATGACAAACGCACGTAAGCACCGTGACATTGCTCCATCTCAGCTTGTGCATCCTCAACTGTGACGGCCAGGAGCTCAACTAGTAGTGTCATGGCCTCCCCTGTGTCAATCGGCTCATATGTCTGCAAAGCTCCCACAATTGGGAGATGCAGCAATGACGCTACATCATCCAATGTGATAGTCACTTCACCTACCGGCAAGTGGAAGCTGCTAGTCTCTGGGTGCCACCTTTCTACAAACGCTAAGAGCAACCCTCTATCACCAGTCTCCACAGAAGTTAATACTAAAGGGCTTAACCCAGTAGAAGCAACTAAGTCTTCAATTTCAGCTACCGGCTTCCCAAATTTTGAAACTTTACGTCCATGAAAAGCCAATTTAAGCTCAGGACGTTCCTGAGAAAAAGATCAAAGTTGTTAACAAACATTACATTGCCAAATATATTAAAAGTTGTATGTAGTTAAAGAAATTAATACCTCTCTAGTCCACACTCTAAGCGCTACATGGTTCATGTAGCATGTCAAAACAGAAGAATCTACTGGACCACCTGGAAATGACTCATGCTCAATGGCAACATCTTCTGCCACAGGAATGTCAGGGTCCACATGTTCTTCCTCACCACGATGATCCTCAGGAATAACCTTACCTACGCGTTGTCTTCTCACGGATGCTGTGGGCCTACGACGTTCACCACCGACACCACCACCTCTTGTTCTTGCCATTAACTCTGAAAATTGTAAATGCAGTTAGTCCTAAATTTCAAATTAACAAATAACTTCTCCAACATTCTCATGTAATGCATATCAATTTAAAATTTTCGAAGACAACACACAACACACAAATCTTACAAACATGTTTACATACACATTATCAAATTTTTCAATGCGTTAAACCCATAATCAGATGTGTTCAACCCACAAGCTAGTCAACATCAATGTCAATGCATATCCTACATGTTACTCATACAATTTCCATGACCTTTCAAATAAAATCCTAACATAATCAACTTTATATAGTATAATATATGTATTTGTTGTTACTAAATTTGCATTCTAGTTGATCCTTATGCAGAGGCACCTAGCCATAACCATGACTGGTGAAGGGTATAGGTTGCTTGATGTGTTGCTAACACATCTTAGTTTTAGACTAGTTTAAGTTATAAATTAATTGAATAATTAGGAATATAGGTTAGAATTAGCTTAGTTGTTGTTTATATTCAATTTTATCTCATTCAGTGTTAAAAGCATAATTTCAGGTCAAAAAGAGAGGAGAAAGCAAGAAAGAAAATCTCGCGCGATCAGTGCCATTGTCAGCCCGAGTCGCGCCACAATGAAAATATCAAGTACTCAGCTCGAACAGGTCACGCGATCCGCGTCAAGATCCGCACTAGTAGCGCCATACAACCAGGAGCAGTCAGCCAACTCGAAGACTTCACGCGAATAGCGTGACTGTCCACGCGACTAGCGCCATCAAGCCGCAAAGTCCACGCGATCAGCGTGGAACCTCACACGAGTTGTGCCATAAAGACGAACAGAAGCTTCACATTCGAGCTAGCCTCGCGATCAGCGTGGAACCCCGCGCGATCAGCGTGGAACCCCGCGCGATCAGCGCAACAAGGATTCTGTTTCCTGAATTAAAAAGATTTGGCTCAAAAATGCAGAGGAAAATGGTCTTTGTTACTGGAATTAAACCATCTTCAAGGAAATTATAAAAGAAGGCCTCTGGACTGAAGAAAAATACCTTTTGGATAGCAATTGATAACCACTTGGAGAGCTGAATACATAGAATCAAAGCTAGAGTTGTTGAAGAATAATGTTTTCCTTGTATGCTTTGATGTTTTGGATGACTATGTCAGGCTAAATTTCTGTATTGTGGTTAGGCCAAGAACCAATGTGAACTCCTCTGTAATTTGACTGGTATTAAATGAGATTACTCTGATTGCTTTATTTTACTCTGTTCTTTACTGTTATATTCTTTCTTAGAATTGGCCATTCTATTTAAGTTCTGAGGGTTAGGATTTGCAATAGGGATGTTGGGATTCTAATTTCTAACATGAGTAAGATCAGTTTTTACATTGCCTAGGGATAGGAATGTATAATTGCAAAACTTTATAATATATTCTTTTAAAAGCTTAGCTTGATAGAAATCACTAAGGAATTACGGATCATTCAATCTGTGTCATACTCACGGATTGCTCAATCCGTGCGAAACAACCACCACACCAGATTCTCACCTTCATCGACAAAGAGCAAAAACCGACCTCCACCACCAACGCGCGACCTCCACCACCAATGCCGACCACCAATGACGCCACAACAACGGAGCTCCACTGCCTATATCAACGCCACTGCCACCGGAGAAGAAGGTACACAATGCTGCAGAATGCTTATAGTGTATGAAGAAGGGAAGAAGAATAGTCAGAAAGCTAAACACGGTTTGTAAATTTTTTAATTTTAATCAAACAAAAGGGTAAACTTGGAATTCCACTGTGCCTCTATAGTGTATAAGAAAAGTGTATAGTGTATTTAGTACAAGCCCACTTATAAACAAGAAGAAATGGGCCAAACCATCATTTGTGATTATTTTTTAGTTAATTATTATTTGAAAGTTTGTTTTGAATTATTATCTAAAAAAATGATAAGTGAACTAAAAGTCCTAACCAACGTTATGACTTCTAATTTTTTTTTTTCAATTGAAGTCATAAAATATTTAAGACGTCGATTATTTTTTTAAAAATTTACGACTTAAAAAAAATGACTTTAAAGTTGTAGGAATATTTTCTTTATGACTTTAAAGTTGTTAAATTTTAAGACTTCATTTAAAAATTAAAAATTAAAAGTTGTAACATCAATTACAACTTTCAGTTCCAAAGTCGTAACAGATGTTACAACTTACCCCTTTTTCGATAATAATTCAAAACAAACCCCAAATGGTAATTATTGAAATAACAACCACCAAATGGTCATTTCACTAGAGAAATGTTAATAGTTGGAGAAATGTTAATAGTTAATACTTTTCTTGTGCTCGGTAAAAAATTATTCTTTGGATCAAAGACTAATTTCTTTTTGTGTTTTGTGATTATCACTAATCTAAGGAAATTTTACACAAAATAAGAATCAAATATAAATTTTCCTTGTCAAATAAATCATTCACAATTCACACTCATGTCAACACAACAAAACCTTACACTAATATATCAATCCTTTGGATTATGTTAATGGTTAATACCATACTTTTTAACACATTTTAAATATAATTTTAATTATTAATTACAATGAAACATGAGTGTTTGTCTCTTTTTCAACTTCAATAGGAATGCATGCCGGATAAATTGATAAGTCGGGCATTCCCGGCCCACCAAGCAAAACCGGTAGTTTCCTGGTCACGCATTTGCTATAGCCCTCTTTTTCTTTGTTGGCGTAATCGTCCCTTGATTGGGCCTCAGCCTGAAATACAATCATAAAATTGAAAGTACCAGAAATTCCTAGAGGCATATCATCTGAAGAGCTTCCCTGACCAATAGGATGGATAGATCAAGAAAACAGCAGTAGCGGCTGCAACAGGAGCTGAATATGCAACAGCAATCCAAGGAGCCTTTTTTTCATGCTTTTCCCGGGGGTCTGGAGAAAATTACAATCAATAAGATTTTCCTAATCCTTCCTTCCCTCTTGACTCAGTCGATAGCCGGTTGGATCAAGCCCGAGAAATAGATCGACATTTAGATACCTTTTACCAAATTTCATTTATTAATTTCTATATTATTTTATTGATGCCTATATTTTCACAATATTTTAACATAAAAAGCATATTATATTCTTTATATTACTACAGGTAATAAGTTTTTATTTAATATTCATTTTCATATTTTTAAAAATAATTTATTAACTATTTAAAAAATGTTACATTATTTTTAATATTAGAATTCATTATTTTACAATTTTTCTTTTTATATTAATTCTTTCCATTTCAAAATTAAACTACCCGTATTCTTAAAAAAAATTATAAATTATATTTAAAAAACTATTTCCTGCTTAATTCTAAACATTTTATTATTTACTCATTACTTTAAATTAATTATACAAACTTTCTTATAATTTTAAATATTTTAATTTTAATTTTAAAAATTCTACTTAAATTTAAAAAAAAATGTCCAGATGAGAAGGCTTGCTATTATATATACAAATATTCAATTCAAATATCAATGTTTTCCTAAAATTCTTTCATTTTCCATCTAAACTAGATGATGTTTAATATGAAATTTAAATCCCTTATAAGAATTTTATCACCTTCACTAAATGCCCCATCTAAATAAAAACCTTTGAATAATGCCCGAGTCAATCAGAATTGTGATACAAGTAAAAATCACAGAAGTGATATAGTAATGTGGTTTTTAAACCGAAATTCCAATATTCTTTCTCCACTTTTCCTTATATTAACCAACAGAAAGAACCTCAAAGCATGACTTAATTACTACCTACAGAAATAGTCATGACAACCGTGCTACCATATCAAGAAAATATATAAAGAAATGCTAACAATAAACTTTTTAACATCCTTTTTAGACACTGATTAAATAAAATTCATGCGAATCCTACTAAATGAGTTTTATTCCCAAACTAATAGGACCCATATAAACAACATATAATAGGTTGAAAAGAAAGTGTTAAAAAGAGCATTGCTAACAAATAAAAGATGATCATGTAAGCAATACTAATTCCAACAATATAATAAAACATATACAGAAGGACCTAAACAACAATAAATTAGTAGAGGATACCATCAATCATTTTGACAAAAACTTGCACAAAATCACGAATTTGTATAAAATACTCTCCCCATGTATGATGTTTGCAAAATGCCACTGCTACTGATTTATTAATCAATTAGGCAAACCTAACAGTTTATGGTATCAGAACAAGACATCAAATCTCAAAGTGTAAAACAAATTCCAGCCACAGACTGAAATCAAAGCAGGGCTATAGCATACTCTTCTACTGCTAACAGTAAAATACCTGAGAGCTCACAACAGTATGTTTCAAATCACAAGTTCTTGAAAGGAGATTCACGACTCACTTCTTTTGGGGTCAGTCTAGCCAGAAGTGCCTTATTGTGACAGTGCTCTGCGTCCACGAAGTAAAAATTCTCATTGGCCTTAAATGTCACAAAAGGCCTATTGGTTTGCGGTGGTCGAATATCAGAAAACTTGATAGTCTTTGGAATGTAAGTTGCCAGCCAGGACAGCATCTCCACCTCGAAGCTGTCCGAACCCGGCTGCCACCTGAGTTTGTGAACATACGGGCTAACGAACCAGTGAAGGGCAGCAGTGGTAGTAGCACTCAAGAATATCACAGAAGATGCTACTGCACCTTTCAGGATGACATTCATATCAGGGGATGTCATGAATGTTATGACTGGACCAAGAGATACCGAAAGGCAGCAAGTTGAGAGAGACAGAAGTTTTACTTTCTTTATGGTGTTCGAGATCGGGCCATAATAAACGACTCCAGTTTCCTTGTCACCCTCCCCTGATTGTCCTCCACTACGAGGTCCGATGCTAATCTTGTCGTCTTCCTCTGTAGTTGGGGTTTGTGATGCCCATCTTCTTTGGAAAACAGCAAGATAGGAGGAAGTTTTGAATGATGGATCGGGGCTAATGGGCCATTGACAGGTCGAGGACCTAAAACAATGATATGCTGTACCATGGAAACAAATGCATTCACAAAAAAATAAAAACATTATTAGTTATGCTGTTTATAATTAAAAAACACTCAAAACAGTTTTGAGATTCTAACCAGACTGAAATTGAGAAACAACATCCAAGGAAGAGCTCTATATAAATTTAAGAACATAACCAATTTAGTTTTGCTAAATAAGAATCACTTGATAAAACATACTTCAAGGTACTGAATAGGAGAAAAAAGGAGCTACACATTAAGAGTGGCAAGAATAAAATAGTAATTAGCAATATGAGAGGTGTTTCATTGTTTCCTCAAGAGAGCATTATGTGAAGGAACCATTAAATTCATTACATGAGTGATCATTGGTTCACTATAAACATAACCCAGACATTTTTCTATCTCCAGATTATGTGTTGGATGTTTAGAGTTATTTATTGGATCCTGACTTGATGTTATGCATGAAATGGTCTGTTTCTGCTATGTACTACTACTTTGTGACATTTTATTTATTTATTTATTACTTTTTAAATAGTTGACAGGGTATTAGCATTTGGAAAGAACTGAAAAAAATGATGAACCATGGCTTGGAACCAAATCAAACCAAAACCCATGATTCAATTGAGCAAGTTCCATAAGATCAAAGGTGTCAAATAACCTTATAACCACATTAGATAGTAGGTTGGCATTAGGCAGTTAAAAGGGTAGGACATTGCATGTAGAAAATAAATAAAATAGAAGAGACGAGAGGGCAATTGTCTTGCCATTGGATAAAGGATTGGTCTGGATGAGAGTAGAGAGGGGTCAGGGTATATCAAAAACCCTGAAATTCATCTCTGGCTTTACTCCGAGAGAGTTTTACTAGAGTATAATATGCAGTCCTTCATCTATTTTCATCCTGAAGACCTGAACTAGTATTTATGACAATGGTCGGTTTGGTTTCTAAAATTTAGGACCACTAGAGATCAGTTTGGTTCCAGTTTTATTAAATTCAAGCCTCAAAATGGAAGCCAAATTAGGAGATGAAGACCTTGGGATTTGTGAATAACTGGGATAAATATACTAGAAATTGAGTTTAACATACTACACAAATCTAACAAAAAAAATTTGAAACATAGTTTTCTTTTCTTTTCTTTTTTTGAGCGGAATGCTGACCAGCACATAGACAACATGAGCATAAAATAGGAGTAGCAGAAATGAAGATGTTAAGGTGGATGTGTAGTTATACAAAGATGGATAAGATAAGAAATGAGGATATTCGACGAAAGGTAACAGTGGTGCCAGTGTATGAAAAGATGAGGGAGCATAGATTAAGATGGTTTAGACACGTTATGAGACGACCACTGGAAGCTTCCGTAAGAACAAGAATTTGTTACCAAGAGCTCGACACAAAGAGAGGTAGAGGTCGACCGAAACTTACTTGGGGAAAGGTAGTTAAACGACCTAATGGAGTGAGATGTAAATTGACGGACAGTATATCTTAGGACGGAGTGGAGAAAAGCTATAACTTGGTGAAAGATTAAACTCATTAGTATTTCTATGTTCCAGTCGTTCCCTTGTTTTTTTAGTTCTTTTCCTCTTCATTTTTCCTCTCCTTTCACCCCTATTTTATTTTAGCTTATTTTTCATCTCTTTTGTCTTATTTCCACTTTTTCTTCCCCTCTCCCTTTCTCTTTCTTTGTCTTTTTTCTGATCTATGATTGGGTATCTACCACCGACCCCAATTAACTTGGGTTAAAGGTGTTGTTGATGTTGATATTGATAGTTTTTTTTTTCTTTTTTTGATTGTATTCTTAAGATTTGGTCACAGAAAGTATAGGTATGTTTCAACCAGGAATTTTTAAATAGTAGATCGTAAATAGTAACTATACAGAATCTCATAAAGGGGTAAGATTTTTTGCCACATGACAATGGACAAGTTCTTCTTTCAAGTATATGCATCATTTAAATCAGAGAGGGAGAGAGAGGTATAGAGTGGGGAAAGAGAGAGAAAGGAGAGAGAGCAAAGAGAGAGAAAAGGGAGCAGAGGAAGCGAGAGAAAAGAAACAAGGTTTTTCTAAAGCTCTTTCACTTAGCGTTTTTTTTAAGCTACTTGTTTTCCTTTTGTTATAAACAATAAGCTGCTTAATCTTTTTAAGAACTTTTAAAAAAATGTGTTAGACTCAATTTTTTCTTTAAAGAGAAACACACAGGACACACACACACACAACAAAAAAAAAAATAACTGGGTCAAATGGAGAATAACTTTCTTAACAGTATGGTTTTCTATGTTGCTTCTTCCCTTCAGTAACAGCCAAAGCTTATATTCTGTTACAAAATTTAGCATGAAGGAAAACTAAGATAATGATATTTTAGAGGTCTTGGAATCAGAACATGACTTTCATATCTTTTACTAAGTGAAGAACTATGGAAAACATGCCACTGAAAGAACATGATAGTTAGAAGTAGTCATCCATTATACTAAAGAGATGTAAAAACTCGGAACTACTCCCCATTAGTGATATTTTAGAAGTGCCTAATCCTTCACAACAAAAATACAGCAAGTCAACAAATCACATATGAAAGGATGATTGCAATTACAACCATATATTAACTGCATGTTTGGTTGGGCGTTCAAAACAGTGGACGTGGATCAACTTGAAGCATAAATAACTTGCTTCTACGTTACTGGATGATCTAAGATGTGGGAATATTAGAGAACGTGGATCACAAACTCAGATCCAAATTCACACCATAAATATAGTCAATCATAATACCAAGAGTATCAATTTACTATATGCCATAACACCTTCAGATCTCAGCATCTATGAGACTTATTTCTTAGCACTTAAGTACCACAAAACTAATGTTTATGTTTCAATGAAAACCACCTTTTCTTCCACACAAATATGACAATGAGGTTTGAACTTCTTACCTCATGTAAACTACCCAAGTCCCTCACCAATAGCCCAATCTTAGTGGTTTCCACGAAAACAATCCCTTGTATTTTTCTCATTAAATAGTCATTTTCCAAGTTTATATGAATTACAAATTTAGCCAAAGGTAATATACAACTACATCAATAGTAATTTCTTTTCACCCTCAGTGATTTAAATGCAAAAAAAAAAAAAAGGTTTTGTTTTGTGCTATACTGAAAAAATTGCAGAAATTTCATATGCATAATAATATATAAGGAAAGAAAAAAGTCTAACTTTATATACTACACACACCAATAGTTTCTGAATTCAGACAAGACTACTAACATTTTGATCTGTAAAAATCATGAATTAACAACTTGACTTTAATGAGTTTAATCAAACCAAGGTAATCATTCATTGTGAAATGAACTGTTATGTTCATACCAATGATCTGCATCTCAACATAGGTCAATAACTGAGAGTAGAATTTCAGAACAAATTCCCACGAAAATGATCCAAAACCCTATTCAAGCTCTTAAAAAAAGGGTTCACGACCATGAATTTGGCTGCAACATCAAGGTTTTTTGGGTCTACACATCGACCACATATCTGTCTGTAATTTCCCACAACATTAAAAAAAACCATCAAAATTACGACCGCGCCAGTAATTTTAAACCCTTGCCCCTAATAACAGATTTTAATGTCTGACTCATGTTGCTCAAAAAAACCTTATAAAGTTTCAAACTTTATTCAATGGTGCCCATAACCCAGTTCTGGGGATGCCACAAAAAGAAAAAAGAAAAAGAACCTACAAAGAGATCAAATAAAGTTTAAAACTTTTAAGGTTCATATCCACGGTAACGTTGAGAATGCAGAAGAATCAGCGAGAGAAAGAGCGCAAACAAATACAATAATAGCGAAGGAAGAGAACCTGAAGGAGCGTTTTTGGACACGTAGCGGAGGCTCTGTGACCGCAGCAAGTGAAGGAGAGTCGCTCTTGCCATTGCTGCTGCGCTTCCGAGTTACACTGCCCCACGCCACACAACACACTCCAAATCTAGGGCCATATTTTGCAAGGGTTTTTGTTTGTTGGGGTGCTTAGAGTGAGAGTGATGTTAATTTTAAAAAATTTGTAACCCGACAACCATAATTGGGCATTTGGTTTAGTGGCTTGTTTCTCGCTTAGGGTGCGAGAGGTCCCGAGTTCAACTCTAGAAGTTCTCATTTATATTTTAAGTGGATTATTTTGGTCTAATTCAATGTACATGCCAAATTTTCAATTGACAATACCAACTAAGATCCAATAATTTCATATTTTACTCAATTATGACTACTTACATGATCCCACGATTTTATATCATAATAATATAAAAAAAAAAGACAAATGACATATTTAATCTTTTATTTTTTTTTATTTTAATTTTTATATTTTAGAAAGTTAATTTCGGTCTTTTATTTTTTTATATTGATCCAAAAAGATAAATGATCATAATAAAAAATAAATAAAGGATCAAATAGATCATTTAACCTAAAAAATATAAATAACTAAGAAAATTAGTTAATCACATTTAATTACATCAATTTTAATTAAAATTAAATCTATTTCCAACTTATTCTTCATTAAAATTTGGTATCAAAAATTAAAAAGAATCATTGAATGAAATAACATTAGTTGAGATTTTCTTATATTTGAGACCAACAAAAGTTGATTTTTTCTTAGGAGGCATTTGTGTCACGGATAATTTTTTTAATCCAGGAAATACTAGGGAGAAATTTATCACATGTTTGTTACGAAGTAATAAAATAATTAATCTCGGATATATTTTACTCCTGGGTAAGCCATAGTCCCACCTTCAATCAATATTTAATCCCAATGGAAATATTGATAAGAAAAAATTTAAAAAAGAAATTATAGTTAAAGAAGAGAAGGAATTGTAGTTGCAACTCCATAAGAGAAATTAATAGGAGCTAAAAGCATTGTGTAACATCAAAATATGAGTGTTGATGTGTTGTGAAGGTTATTTTGTCAATTATGCCACTTTATGTACATCACATGGAGTCCCCTGGTGAAGCAGGTCAGGCCTGCTGGTGGGACTATGCCACCTTCTGTTGTCAATCCTCATGTTGGAGAAGGGGTCAACCTGTTGCTAGGGTTGACCTTGATGATGAAGCTGTTGAGGTCTCCCCCCACATGCCTTCCTTTATTTTGGCTAAGAGGAAGCATAAGGATGGCGTTGGGGTGTCAAGTCGCAAAAAATCAAGGGCCCCTCTCAGCCTTCACCCTATGAAGTAGGTTGTCGGGTCATTCTTCTGCTACTGGCTCGCAAGGTCTGTCTTGGGCTCCATCGACAGCCTAGGCTATTGTTGCTGCTCATGCTTCTTTAACTCCTCCTTCCCTGTATGTTCAAGAGGTTTCTGCTTCTCCTTCTGCTATGTTCACTGCACCGGTCTCTTTTCTCGGTCCTATCGTGGCTCATGCCTCCACCATTGTTATGCCTTTACTCAGCGCTGGTGTGATGGCCACAAGTGCTTTAGAAAATGTTGTCTCCTTCCTTTATCACATCTATACTTCACGTGATATTGACTCGATGTGGAGTATAGGGTATAGGCCAAAGCAGAGAACTCTGACTGGCTTCGTGTTTTCTTTTGACAAGAATCTGATCTGGTTAGTTAGGGTTCATAATGCAACTAATTCAGCGAAGGTCTTCCTCTAGAGAAGTCTGGCTATTCTGGAGGAAAACGAACAAAGGCACCAAGAGGCACTAAGCAAGGTGGTATCCTTAAAGGCTGAGGTCACATATAGAGGGCCACTGCTCAAACTGTTTGGAGAATGGAGTGCCCCAAGGTGGCCAATACCACTATCGCCTTTGCGAAGGCGATTAGGTCCAACCACCAGTTGTTGTCCAAGGTTGGCGGTGCTCTTGCCAAGCTGTTGCGCACAAGGCTGGATGGTGACGAGCTGGCTTGACGTTACAAGGACTTGCTAAAGGAGAAGAATGACTTGGTTGGCAAGGTGGAGAGTGTTGTTGCTGAGAAGGACGAGCTCACCAAGGTGGTTGTAGATCTCGAGGCCTGATTGAAGGAGTCGGAGTCCAGGTTGGAGGAGTCCGAGCTCAGAGCGTCAAAGAAGAGAGGCCAACAAGAAGCTTGAAAAGGAGCTGCTAGTGTACAAGAAAGAGGTCATGGAGCAGCATGAAAAGAGCTTTTATGAGGCCGTCAAGCAAGCCGAGTTCTTCGCCAAGGATCTTGACTTAGGCTTTTTGACCCATTCAAGGATGTGAAAGACGATGAACTGCTTGACGAAGAGGAAATAGCTATTGCGAAGGAGGATGTTGGCGAGGAGTAGGGCGATGGGGCCAATACTTAAGTTGCCTTCTCTTTATATTTTTCTATGTTGGTTTTTGGGCGTAAAGGCTTTGTAATGTTGACAATGCTTTTTCTTCTTTAATACATAGCTTTTCCTTTGTTGACGAAATTTGCTCTGTTGCTCTGTTTGTATGTCTTATAGGTTGCTACCTTGTTGTCTATTCAATGCTATGTTGTTTGTGGTAGTAAGGATAGGCCGCCTTGATGAGAATGAGATCTTGGCGGCTTAGGAAGCAAAACTTGGACAGCTTAGTGATGAAATAGAGAGCTAGATGACATAAAATCATTTAAGGTTTGACTTCAAACTGGTTAAAGGTCTTGTCACCCATCTTGGTGATGCTTCCTCTACTTTGCGAAGCTTCTACCCTAAGGCATGTGAGGAGTTTGACTTCCACTTGACTGAAGTCTTGCTAACCATTCAGGTGGCATCTTATTCTTCCTTATGGAACCTCTTGTTCGAGGACAAGTGATTGGACCCTTGGCTGTGCTCGTCGTAGTTCCAAAGGAATGAGTTTACCGATAGCGTGCCTTGGGTTTTTGTAAGAATGCTTACCAAGGGCGAACCTTGGGTTTCTTGTGTTCCTGCAAACTTGTATACTTGCAAAGATAATGTTTAGGAATATAAGAGCCTGTTAAGGGTAGACCTTGTATACCTTAGATTTTTGGGAAGGCAAAACTTGGCAAAGGAGAGACTCACCAAAGATGAACCTTGGGTTTAACAAGCTTTGGACAAGGGACGCGTTCGTCTTGGGTTTTGGCAAGGCTCACCAAGGGCAAACCTTAGGTTTGTCAAGCCTTTGGAAAAGCGAGACTCACCAAGGGCGGACCTTAGGTTTGACAAGCCTTTGGAGAGTTGACCAGGAATGCATTCGCCCTAGGTTTTGTCGAGCCTCACCAAGGGCGGACCTTGGGTTTGTCGAGCCTTTGGAGAAGCGAGGCTCACCAAGGGCGAACCTTGGGTTTGACGAGCCTTTGGAGATGTGAGACTCTCCAAGGGTGGACCTTGGGTTTGACGAGCCTTTGAAGGAGCAAGACTCAACAAGGGAGGACCTTAGGTTTGACGAGTATAATAACCAGGTTTTTCAAAAAAAAAAAAAATATTATTATAATATTTAGCGCGATTAGCGCCAGGAGTGGCACCGTTAGCGCCATGACTCACTTATTGGCGCGATTAGCGCCAGTGGTGGCGCTGTTAGCACCAAGAACGCCCCAGAAGACACATTTTCTCTGGATTTTGGCGCGGATAGCGCCAAAAGTGCTCCAGAAAGCACATTTTCTCTGGAATCTGACGTGATCAGCGCCAGAGCACATTCTGGGCCAGTATAAAAGGTATTCACGCGTTTTGGAGGGCCAAAAACCCTTCCTTCTTCTTCCTTTGACCCAGGGCGGCCATTGAAGCTTAGAAAAGCTTCATATCTTCGTCATACTTCATCTAAACACTTCCTACCCAACTAGAAAGTTGATTAGAACCCCTCTATGAGCTAGATTCCAGCTTCAATCCTTAGAGAAAACCATAAAAAGGAGAAATCTCGTTCTCTAGGGAACTTTGTAAAACTGAGTTTTGAAGGAGAAAGAAGGCGATTCAAGGACGCCAAAGCTTGGAAAAGTGATCCTTCAGCCTTCCTCGACTGTTTAGAGGTAAGAAACTCAAGTTTTGCCGATTGATTTGTGAAATGGTTCTTGGGATGAATAATAACCAAATTGTGTTAAGGGTAGAATTAGGCTTGGATTCTTTAGAAAAGTATGATCAGGAGGTTATTATGATGAATATTGAACTTTGAAACATGAATTTTGATGAAGTTTGGTTTTGACTCTGAGATATGTATGAGTAGGAAGAATGTTGATGAAATGGAAGGTGTTATGATAGATATGAGCCTAAGTACCTTTACAAAAGTTGTTCAGAAGGCTAAATAAATGGTGAAAGCGTGCTGAAATAACTGTTTTAGTCAAGTTGGATAATTGTTGGAATATGGTCTGGTTAGAGCATTGAATTGAACTTATGCAGAGTCTAAGGGGACTCTAAGATCTTGGTTTCTGTGAATCGCCTATAAGGTGGTTAGCTTTGATAACCCTAAGACAGAGAACAGAGAGGTCTTAATGAAAAGGAATAGTGTTTCTTTTCATTCTAATGGTTGAAGACCGTTATTGATTGATTGTTTGTATGCCCTATGTAGGGCGTGATAGTGATATTGTTGGTGGTTATGACCACGAAGCTGGGAGAGCCGGTGTAGCGCTGAGAGTAGGTAAGCTCTTTGTTCTTGGGAGTGTTTCCCACTGTTTGTGTTCCACCATACTCTGAGGGAGTGATGGTTATTGTATATTATGATGCATGTATATGATGAGCTGAACACTATGATAGTGTTGTATATGTGATTGATGAGTTATACATTGTGATAAATGTGATGTGATTAATGAGGTTCTTCGGCCAGTAGAATTAAACTTAATAGTTTATATATAAGTCATGATGTGAGATGTGCCCACATAGATGGATGAAGCCTCCTCAGGCATGATTAGTAAGTCCTGAGATTTCTCGTAATGGTCTTGCCTCGAACCATTTGGTGAAATAGTCGATAACAACTAGTAGTAATTTGACTACTTCTGGGGCTTTTGGGAGTGGTTCCGGTATGTCTATTCCCCACATGGCAAAAAGCTAAGGGGAACTCAAGTTATGAATGTTGTCGGGAGGGGTGTGTGAGATATCAACAAACTCTTGGCATCGTCTTCACCTCCTAGTGAAGTCTAGGGTGCCGGCCCTGAGTGTCGACCAGTAGTATTCAACACACACCACTTTGGATGCAAGGGAGTGTCCCCCTATATGGAGGCCATATATCCCTTCATAAAGCTCTCACATGACATAGTATGTTTGTTGGTTGTTCAAGCATTTAAGCAAAGTTGTTGTCAACCCTCTTTTGAATAGCTCACCATCAAGGATAACGTAGTAGCTGACCTTCCTTTTTAGGCGACGGACTTTGTTCTCGTTTGGTGGCAACGCCCCTCGAATTAGGAAATTCTTGTAAGGGGTCATCTAGTCTGGTTTCTCCTCTTCTCCTGCTATGACCACCTTGGTGTCTGTGGTGAGAGTTTGGAGTGTCTTTTGGATAATGGCCTTGAGATGCTCGATCTTTTTGGTGGTGGCCAGCTTGGAGAGCTGGTCTGCTCTGGTGTTGCTCTCCCTGGGTATATGGTACATCTCAAACAAATCAAAGTCGTTATGAGAGTTTTTGTTAGTGTGATAGTACCAGAGGAGTATTGTCTCCTTAGTTTGATATTTGTTGACAACTTGTCCTTGTACAAGCTGCGAGTCGGTGTAGCATCTTAACTTTTTGGCTCTGACTTCTTTTGCTAGCTTCAGGCCTGCTATAAGTGCCTCATATTCAGCTTGATTGTTTAAGGCTTTGAAGTTGAGCTTCAGAGCTTTCTCTAAAGTGGCATTGCCAGGCCCTTCGAGGATGATGCCTGCCCCACTTCTTTTTATGTTGAACGCTCCGTCCACGTAGAGGTTCCACCAGTCTAGGGTGCTTTGATCATTGTCAATAAACTCTGCTAGAAAGTCTGCTATGAACTGTATCTTCATTGGGCCACAAGGTTCGTATTGGGGATCGAACTCTAATAGTTCTACGAACCATGCAACCATCCTTCTTGTTGGCTCAAACTTTTGCAGCACCTGCTTGATAGGATAGTTTGTCTTGACCACCACTTGGTCTGAGGCATCAAGCTGACGTAATGAGTGCCAGCGGTACCAAAGTGCTACCTTCTCTATCATTTGGTACTGCTTCTCAACATCATGGAGGATGGGGCTGGTGAAATAGATGGGAAGCTAGTGTTTCCCTTCCTCTTGTACGAGGGTTGAGCTGACAGCCTCATCAGTTATGGAGAGTTATAAGAGTAGGGGTGCTCCTGGTTTGAGTTGACTCAGGACAAGCGGCGTGGCAATAGTTTTCTTGAAAGCCAAGAAATCTTACTCATAGGCTTCATTTCAAAGGAACAATTTAGTTTTCCAAAGTAGCTTGTAGAATAGCTTCGTTTTTTCGGCCAGCTTTGAGAGGAACCTAGAGAAGGACGCCAGAGTAACGTTCAGCTTCTACACTTAGTGGACGTTGGTAGGGCTGTGGATTTCTAGAATGGTTGTGCATTTGTCGGGGTTGGCTTCTATTCCCCGATATGTGACCCTGTAGTAGAAGTTTGCATCCTTAGTAATGAATGTCGTTTTATCTTCGTTCGGGGCTTGCATTCTGATTTGATTGTATCTTGAATATGGGCCTAGGAAACTCAGCACTTGGAACTCGGACATGCGGTCGACTAGCCTGTCGATGCTAGGCAAGTGGTATGCATCCTTGGTACACACCCTATTGAGATTGGTGTAGTCGGTGCATATTCACCATCTGTCATTAGCTTTTTTTACCATGACGACATTAGCGAGCAAGGTAGAGTACCTGACTTCTCTGATAAAATTGGCTTTGAGTAGCTTGTCCACCTCCTTTTTGCCTGCCTTGTGTCGCTCTTCTCCCATCTTCCTCTTCTTCTGTGACATTGGTTTGGCCTAGGGACAGATGGCTAGCTTATGGCATGTAATGCTAGGGTGAATACCTGGCATGCCAGAAAGCTACCACACAAATAAGTTTGCATTCTTGAGTAAGCTATGCACCTGTGTTTGTGGCTGGTAAGGTCCCTGCTAAAATGCGTATGTAACATCCCAAAAATTTAAGTATGTTAGTTAGAGATAAAAAGATAAATTACAAAAATGCCCCTGAAGTAAGTGACAAATTACCAAAATGCCCTTGGATATTTTGATTAGATATTTTGAAGTAGAAATTACAATAATACCCCTGAGATGAGTGACAAACTACCAAAATACCCTTAGATATTTTGTCTTAGATATTTTGTAAAGACTTGAAGAAATTCCAGAGATACCCTGGGATGACAAATTACCAAATTACCCTTAGTAACAGATAAATATCATAAGAAAACTAGAAGTACCTAAACTGGCCGAAAATTTATGATTAGGTAAGTCAGAAGATAAGTCTCTAAATTTTACTATCCAATATAATAAATACAAGTAAATAAACATTACAGTAAAAGTGAAAGAAAATTTTATGAATATCTAAAGCTATCATGAGGTATAGTTTCAGACCATGTGATAATATGATGAGGAAAATTATCACATGAGAAACACCTATGATGGTAGTGTGATACAAGAAGGATATGATAGAAGCTAATGGATTCAAGTGATAAGTTTAGAAGTGCTTAGAATATATTTAGTTAGGATTAGTTAATTTAAGAAAAGAAACCAATCCTAGCTATGTAGGATTTTGGGCAAAGGCTTAAGATTTTAAATGTGTGTCACATACTTAGCTACTATATGATTTGGAAGGCACATGAAGTACACTAGATATAAATTAAAAGAAACAAAAACATAAGACCTGTAAAATATGAGAACACTTCACACTTAACCAAGAGGGGGGGTGAATTGGTTAGACTTGGTAAATTAAAAATTTTCTTGAACAAAATCAGAGCTTTCCCTTAGGATCTTTATCACTTTTGAAACCAAGAATCCTTATTCAATTAAATGTTCAGTCCAAGGTAACCAATAGCTCAAAATTGAATTGATAAGTAAAACAAGACAATCAAGATGGACAAAATATAATCAAGAAAGAAATTTAAATCAAAGCACACAAGATTTATACTGGTTCACTTCAAACACTATGAAGCTACATCCAGTTTTCTTCCACTCAACACTAGAATGGAGTTCCACTATTGCAATTTTCTATTCTTACAAGTAATTACAAAGTCTCTCTTTATCAACCCTAGATAAAGTTCAGAAATCTAAAACACTATTAGATTCTTAGAGAAACTCTATCTCTAGATTACAAGCAAGAAACCCAACTACAATAGACAAAAATACATCCAAAAATCAAAATGAATTACAACCACAAAATTAAGGAAAGAAATCACCTGATCCAGTGAATGATATGCAGATGAATGAGTAATCAGGTTGAATGAAGAAAAACAAACTTAGAACATCTCCTTCCTTAACCTTTTGAAAGAATCTTCTTGCTTCAAGAATCACTTAACAACTCATAAGTGTTTTAGTGAAAGAAAGAACTCAAAGAACCCGGAATATCACTAAGGATGTGTTTGAAAAAACTTAAGTATGCTCAGAATACGAATTGATCAAGTTGCTAAAACAGCTGAGCAAGGGTTCTATTTATAACAAATTTTCTAACCGCCAGTAATCGATTACATACGCTCCTGTAATCAATTCTTTTGCTCATGTAATCGATTATTTCAAGACTGTAATCGATTAAACTATTCAACAAACTTCTGGATATGAGCAACGAACAAAATAATCGATTAATCCGTCTTGTAATCGATTAAACCAGAAAGTTTCACAAATACAAATACACTGTGTAATCGATTACGAATTCTGGTAATCGATTAAACCAGGAAGCTACCTAAATTATTTTGTACTATGTAATCGATTACTACATTTGGTAATCGATTAAACCAGGAGAACATGTTAAGTACAGGCATATAATGTAATCAATTACTAACCTTAGTAATCGATTAAGACAAAAAGGTGATATTTTCTATTTAGCCTATGTAATCGATTACAGCTTGTTGGTAATCGATTAAGTTGTTCATCAAGGCACCTTTAAAAATGAACTAAGGTAAAATAATCGATTAATCCGATACATAATCGATTACATTGTTCTTGAAAAGTTTTTCCAGAAAGCACTAAGAACAAAATAATCGATTCTTATCTTATTATAATCGATTAAACCAGTAGAAAACTTTATTTTTCCAAAAACCTTTGATTTGATTCAAAAACTTAAACAATTTTATCAATGCCTTGTGAATTATAAAACTTAATTGACTTAATGAATGATGTGAATGCAATGCACTTGAATCACCAGAAATGCTTCTTCCTTTTACATATTGGATGTTTGCATCTATAAGGCTTATTTAGATTCCATGAATTAAAATGGTTAGATGTTTAGACTCTTTGGAATCACTTGAAATGTTTGAGTATGAAAATATGCACACAAAAAGGATCCTCAGCCTTAGTTTTCTGAGATATATATATATATATATATATATATATATATATACACACACATGAGAATTGACAAATAGTACAAAAAATAGTTCATGATGAAGGCTACAACCAAGCCTACGATGACAGATTACTGGACAGCTTCTAAGAGCTTCTACAAGCTTTTATAACAAGCTATAAAACACTACAAGCTTTTACAACAAGCTTGAAATATAAAACATTATCAAACAACAACTTTAACATAATCTTTCCTTTTTTTTTTCTAATTTTCTTACTTGTGTAATTGGATCTTGTACGAGGTATTTAATGCTTCACATGTGAATTTTTAACAATATATTTGAGAGTTCATAATCATAGGTGAGTGGAAGGGGAGAAAAGGAGTCAAAGTGAAGGAAATGGAAAGCACAACCTTATGGCTTTGCCATTGATTTTGATGTTTTAATGGAAGATAAGGAAGGTGTTGGTGTTTTCTTTTTGGTTAGAAAGTGAAAGGAAATATTTTAATGGAAGATAAGAATGGTGTTTGGTTATATGCTGAAAGGAAAGGTTTTGAAATATAATTTGTTTTGAAGAGGAAGTACATGTTTTGTTCAACTTACTATGAAGAAAGAATCGTTTACTATTTCTTTCAGCTTCTTGAGAGTGATTTTGAAGAATAATTATTTCTGTTGATTAATGCTCGACCCAACATACTATAATTTTTGGTAAAATAAAAATGTAAGGAAAGAGATGTGTGTTGGTTTATTTTGATTGACTAAATCAAAACCACATAAGGTGGTCCACTCACCTTATCTTTTAGGATTAAGTTGTTGCTAATCTTATCAGTTAATTTTATCTCTTATCTTTTTAGCAACTAAGCCCACGTTTTATGCATATCAAAAACAATCTCTTTGATGGGAAGAGATTATAAAAGGAGATGTGCACTATGGCCAA
>PYAF01003183.1:55411-68167 GCA_007407185.1 Glycine tomentella
TAATTTTATCTCTTATCTTTTTAGCAACTAAGCCCACGTTTTATGCATATCAAAAACAATCTCTTTGATGGGAAGAGATTATAAAAGGAGATGTGCACTATGGCCAAGGTCCCTGTGCTTGCTATCTGAAATTCTCAATACACCATCAGTGAGTGATAGTGAAAGCATAGAAGATCATTAAGCCAAAAGTCAGATTACTTTGGAGACTCAAACTGTTTACAGATTACTTGACTTACGGACAGCTGCAAATCATCTTCAGAGCAAATAAGAATAGCAATGGCGGGAGGTATTTATGATCTTAATTTTTCCGCACTTAATCTAATTGCTTATGTTCATTGTGTATAAGCATGATTAGATTATTTAGTTTTTTCTTACAATGTGATGAATTCTGGGGGCTAAATGGTATTGGAGAATTAGGAGGAGATGGGAGTATTAAAGTAATGAAACTGAATCTGATTATTATTCTAGGGATGAAATGCACTTTTGGATTGATTTCTGTTAATTTATTCCCGTGATTATGAATGTATTGCTAAGAAGTTTGTGTTTTGCTTCCTAATTTTGTCATTGGAAAAGCTTGCATCTCACTCTATTATTTTGTTATTTGCATGTGAATCAAGAGAATAGTGTTGAATGGGTTTTATACAGAATAGTTTTGTAAAATTTGTGATAAATAGTTTTTTATGGGTTTTATAAACATTTAATTTCTATAACCTGTTAGTGGTTCAGAGAAAGATTAGAGTATAGTCTGAAAACGGAAAAATGGTTTCATTCTGAAGTGTATCGGTACCACTGTTCCATATTCATACAGTGAGGTTAGTTATAACTGCTCTGACTAACCCAAGGCTTAAGACAGCTGTCAGTTGACAGTTGTCAAACTGACTTAATTAGACTAACTAATACCTGAGAGATTATAATAGACTGATCTCAATATAACATTCACACATATCCCAAAATAGTGTTAGTGTTTATACCTTGAAAAAGTGAACAATATATGTGCATTAACAATGGTTAGATTTTATTCATTTATAAATTTAGAAGTTAAAAGATGATTATCAATTAATTTCTATAAAATTTGATTCATTCTCTTTCCCTTGTTCCTCACTTCCTCTCTCATTTCTTCCAATGGATTGCTTTTCTTTTATAAAAAAATGGGCAAATTGCAATTAAGGATATGCCAGTAGACATCTTTCTAATTTAGTATGATTAACCAAAGAGTGGTTAGCATCTTTCAGAGATAGTTTTTTTTTTTATCGACAAATATATATATATATATATAGATAGATAGATAAGGAATAGAAGCAGTACAAGTAGTACTGATAATATTACAACCTAGCAAGAACGAACAGAACAGAAGTGACTTAATGCCTAGAGGAGCATGAAAAAGATACCTATGTTCTGATATTATACTAGATTCTAAACCACCCCTAGAAATAAATGTACAAATTAAGCCCTCTCCTAGATACCAAAACATTCCTTCAAATTACTGGACCAATAGTGAAAAGGGAAATCAAATGCTAATTCCAAATTTCTGAGCCATGACCAGCAGAAAAAAATAGCGTCCTCTATCACTTTCTGGCCATCTTTCACAGATAGTGATTCTGTCTGATTAACCAAATACCATTCTTTTGGTTAACTCATCCTAAGCTGAAAATATTTTCAGCTAGATATTCTAATTGTGATTCCGTCTGAAAAATTTACCTCCTATAATTTTATTAATATTAATATCTGATGCTTGTTATCTGGTATGCACAGAATTAGATGCCCAATGCATGCTATTTTGCATTTCCCTGATTAAATGATAACGAAATAAATAATTGAAACTGATGTTGAGTGGAGTGCTAAACAGATAATTGCGTTCATATTTTAATTTTCTCCATGCATGGAATATCAACTTATTTGTTTACCATGTTTTTCAGAAATTGGTCTATTTTTTTTTCCAAAAGTGAAATATGTTGACTTCTTTGATGTTTAACTCCTTTTTTAATTCTTAAGTATGATTTCTTTTAAGGTTATTATATTTTAATATTTAGGTGTGTAAGAGCTGATCAGTCCTCATTATCAGTAAGATTGTATTACCTTCGTAATGTGAGCGCAAGACTTGGTTTCTGGTAAGAAGCCTTATGTTGATTTAAATGACCTAGTCCAAACTATATTTTGTACTCCTATTTTACACCCCTAAAAAAAGTTCCCATGATTTGAGATGTAAGTAGACAATCATGATATCATTTTTCAGGCTAAAAGGAAGGGAGTACTTGCTTCCCGTGGGCATTATTTTGAAGGTAGTCATTGCGGACTCTATTAATTTACAATAAAATTTTGATCTAACTTTTTTTTTGAGCTGGCTTACTATATGCTCCTCTATTTATCTTATTTCCCGCTTATTTGGTTTTGGTTGTCCGAAGAGTTATTTGTGGAGCATATGGTCATTTGTAACAGGCCCTCATTGACACAACTGACCGTGAAATTTATGTAAATTTGACAAGCTGCTACAATGAGAAGTATGAAAAGGGAAAAGGTGCTGTTGGGACCCAGCTTATTGGTGAAAGGGCAAAAATAATCTTAGATGAACTTCGAGATCTGTCTCTTTTCACTCATCTTCAATGTCTAGAATATATTGGTACTTAACATGTCACTCTTCAAGGACCCTTTGTCAAGCAATTTGTATAATTTTTTACTAATTCTTCATTTTAAATTCAGGAAAGCACTTCCAACCTGTTATCACTGAACTTAAGAATGACAGCTATCCTATTGTAAGTCTTTATGTTACTATTATTACATATCAATGGTAAATTATACTCCCCTCTCTTGAAAAATGCTTAAATCTTACTGTCCTCTCTATTTTGAAATATTACACTTGCCTCTTTGGAGAGATTAATGTGTGCTACACTTTAGTCTAATTTGACATGAGCGAGGCTGACAGAAACCTGGATCTTTTTAATAAGAAATAGGGATTTATCCCTTAAATATAGATCCTAACTTACAGAGGGACTGCATCTCCCAATGCCAAATGCCCCAATTCATTCATAAATTACAGATGGCTTCTCTTCAACTCCCCTCTTATTTATAGGCAACATGCCTTATTTCTTCCACCAACCTTACTAACTTACTAGTGTAACTAACTAACTAACTATCTGATAGGAACCATGGGAGAACCACCCCATAAAAGCTAACTATTGTAGTTGGAGATCGCAAGACCTTATAAACCCCACACTAAAAATACCAAGTTTTCACTTTCTGTTTGAGAGGATAAATAGGAGAGAGATAAGTTTTTTGTGTGGCACCCACATGAAAAAAACTCCCCCCCCCCCTCAATTTGGCATGATAGGAGAAGATCTCTCTTTTTGATTTTATTGTTTTAGTTCCTTAAAACTTTTTTTAATTAGAATAAAATATTTTTCATACAATTTATTTTTTTCTAGTGTCTCTTTTACTAATCCAAATAAGTAGAGAGAAATTTCTCTACTTTTCTACTTATTACTATCTATCCGAAGTCCAAACAACTTTATTCTCTTGTACTTCTATGTTTTCTATTTTTTTCCTCTTATTTCTTTCTCTTCTTCATTTCTAATCCAAACAAAGCATTAGGGTAAAGGGGTGTGATTTTCCCTTTTATTAATTTAATTTGAGGAAAGGTTTTATTTGACCATATGCCTGTCTAATAATTGTATGAATTTCTTTGTATACTAGGTGGCTGATGCTATTTTGAAGGACTACATATTAGTTCATCTGGATAACAATTTTGACAAATTCAATCTTCTCATGTTAGGCACTTGCTCTTCTTTTTTATGTGATGATTTTGAATAACTAGTCACATTTAAGTGTTTTTTATGGACAAGAAATATTTTTGCTGGAGGATTTATTAATTGTTTTCTTACATTTTGGATTTTGATTGGCTCCTCCTTTCTTCCCTGCTTTAGCTTCATGTTGTAGAAACTTTTCTCACTTATAGATCAAACATCGGTGGTTGACAACCCTGATTCCTTGCAAAATCATGAGGTTTTACTCCCTGGCCACCTGATTACACTTTATCTTAAGATAGAAAGATTTTCATTGTTTTCCATTTTATATTTATGAATTGAGATTGAGAGCATGCCATCCAGACTATGGATCTGATTACATTTCAATCATAGTTCAATGAATTTCAGGTTGTTAATGGCATATGCTTACACTTTATATTTGGTCCCATTCGGCATTTAGAAATTGACTCTGAAATTCTGAATTCAAGTTTAGAATGGAATTGGGCCATCAAATTCGAAATTTACAGTTTGGTTGTGCCTTTTTGAATTAGTCAAATTCATTGTAGAAAAAACCAATTAAATGAAACCTTTATTAATTCTTAACCCTACCCCGAAAGCATTCAATTGCAAGAAGCAAGAATGAAGGCGTCGGGGAGTACTTTGTAGTTTGATCTCCACACCTTTAATTGTTTCCTATATTTGAAGTAATAACCTCAGCCACTATTTTGAACTCAATATAGATTTGGGTTAAATAAAAGAGTCTTTATTGATATAAGGGCAATGAACATAATATAGGATAATCTCCTCCTAGGGTTTCCTTTTCACAAAGGATCTCTACTTTGACAAAGAACAAAAGCTCAATTTACAAATATTCTACTTAGGAACCCTTCGGAAAATATCGATTTCCCTTCTCTGTTTTTGGCATCTATGATAACTCAGAATGTGTCTGGGTCCTAAAGGAAACTCCAATGAGGGTTTCGTAACTGACATGCACAGTAATAGCAACTTAAAACCCAACTTTAAATTGTTGGAGAGAAACTGTGTGGGACCCTTTTATGTTTTGGGCTGCTACTGCTACTAACTGTTGTTCTCTCTCAACTGTGGGCCATATTTCATATAATAATATTAAGAGTGCTTCTTCATACACCATATGTTATTTCTACTACACCATTTAATTTTTAAAAAATCCCAAAACTACCCCTAGCACCAGCTGTGATATATTTGGTGCAGACAGAACCGTTAAAGCGCATTTCTTGCATTTTTGTTACTCATTTGGATCAGCTGAGCTGTTGTTAGCACTTTGGTGGTGATATTGGTGGCTATTGGTGGCATTTCGTCGGAGGTGTTGTGGCTGTCGGAGGCTGGGGAGCGTCGTCGGAGTTCAAAGGTAAGTGGTGGCGTTGTTTGGGTTGTACGGATTCGATAATCCGAATGGATGACACAGATTTGGTAATTCGTATGTTTCATATGGATTACACAATCCGTATGAACCATACAGATTACGCAATCCGTATGAGGCATACGGATCCACTAATCCATATGGTTCATACGGATTCGTCAATCCGGATGAGTCATACGAATTGTGTAATTCGTATGGTTCATACAAATTGTGTAATCCGTATGAACCATACGGATCCACTGATCCGTATGGCTCATACGAATTGACTAATCCGTATGAACCATACGGATTGACTAATCCGTATGGCATTAGATTGTTGGTTTTTGGGATTTTTAGGATTCGTTGAGTTGTTGCACATATTTTTTTGCATAAAATTGAGTCTGTTCCAGCTTTTTGAATGAAATTGAGTGTTCTTTGTGAATAAAATTGAGTGTCCTTTTATGAATAAATGAGGAAACATGAATGATAAGAGATTGGGAAAGTTGCATATAATAATAATAAGGAAATACCTTCAATAAGTTTGCATCACATGAGACAAACAGAGGAATAGGAAAACAACAATAATTAATAAAATGAAAATAACGAAGGAAGGATGGTGTTTATGGCAAATATGTCTTGTCGTTCCGTTTCAATGGTTGTGGTGAGCATCACGGCCAACATCTGGATCTGTTATCAGGGCTTGTTGGGTAGCTGCTTTGTTAAAAATAGCTAAAATTTCGATTGAACAAAAAACATTTCCAATAGTTGGATTCAGTTAATATCTTTAAGCCGTCTTCATCGGTCATCAACTCTACTATGTGATATTCAATTGTGTTGTGTGAATATCTTGCATGAGATGGCTTTCGAAAAAATAATTTTCTTACCACTTGTGAGCTGTGAATTCCATTAGGGGGGACCCCTATAGGAGCAACTTGCTTGATGAGATCCTTGAGTGTTTGAATGTTGCATCCTGAAGGAATTTCAAATTTGATTGGATTTGTTCCAGTGAAGGAATAACTCACAAAATTTGATTATCGTGGTCTGTTCCATTTGCCGTTGTAATATAAGATTGCATCATGTGTAGGGACCATGGTGGATCGAAGTAGGTTGAGTATACCATCAGGAGTTCTGTTGATGGTACACAATAATTCTATAGGGCCAACACACGAGTATTGGTCGCTGCACATTAACATTGTGCAAACATCGTCATCATTTCTGAGTTGCAGAGAATCAAAGAAATATTGTTGAGTTACATCTAGGGAAGACTTTCTGTAGTAGATTTCATTCACACATTGGTTATTCGTTAGGAGAAAGATGTTGTGTATTCTAGTTTTGAGTGACTGAAAAGAGCACTCATTAGGAACGCGGATTGGTATTGGAGTGGGACATTGGAAAGAAACACTAGTTTGATTGTGGTTCATTGATCCATTTGGAAAAATGAATGCTAATTTGGAGTTAGAAATGGTTTGACTGCTTGTTTCTCCTAAGAATGCCATAGTACTCAAATAAAATTTTTGGTTGTGGAGGTATGTTGTGTGAAAGTGTGAGGTTGTGATAATGGTTTTGTATGTTATTTATAGTTGTGTTTGTGATAGAGCCTTGTTTGGTATCCAACGTTGAGTGAGACATGCCAATATATGGCACATGGTATCGTTAATTTAACTGAGGTGTTATTATTTCACATGGGTTCTATGAAATTTGTAGCATTTGTCACAGTGTTGTCATTGTCACTTTACCCTTTGACATGATGTGTCAGGCATGCATTCTGTAAAAATTGTTGGCCACCGATTACAGTATCACAAATTGTCATTGTCATTGCATGCGTGTCAAGCATGCCGCATCCTGTATATTCAATTTCATTGCATGCGTGTCAGGCATGCATCCTGCAAATTTTATTTTGTGTAATTATGTTAGGTTTGACATGCAGTTTTTTTATGTTAAATTAATTTGTTATTTGTTAGGATGGAGAACGATGACTAGATGTATGACAGTATAATGTCAGAAGAAGTAAATATGGATGAAGACATTGGAGCAGACGCTGATGTGTTTGAGTGTAATGAAGACAACGGTGTAGACCCCAATGCGTTTGATGATAATGCTTGTTTAGTTGATTGTTCTACAACATTCCAAACGAATGAGGTAATGATGTGTATTTAAAGTTGTTAGCTGATTCTATTTAGCATATTAAAAAAGAATTTTCCATTTGTGTAGGTGTTTGAATCGCGTGATGCAATATTGAAATGGGCTCGTACCGTTGCATTTGAGAATGATTTTGTAGCGGTTATAAAGCGGAGTGACACAAAAACTGGAAAGGTGGGAAGAACTTCATTTGTGTTAATTGGTTGTGAAAGAAGTGGAAAATATAGAGCATGGAAAAAAGGTTTCACACCTTCTGTGATCAGCACCCAAAAATGTATGTGTCCTTTTAAGCTACGGGGTAAACCAACCCCGGGAGGACAAGGGTGGATAGTGAACCTAATATGTGGCAGTCATAATCATGTTTTGGCCAAGTCATTCTGTGGACATCCATATGCTAGTCGAATAACTGAGGAGGAAAAAGTGATTGTTGCTGATATGACAACAGCAATGGTTAAACCAAGAAATATTCTATTGACTATGAAGGAGCATAATGCTGATAATGTAACAAGTTTGAAGCAAGTTTACAATGCAAGATATGCATATCGGACGCGTACAAGAGGCGATAATACTGAAATGCAACAGCTAATGAAACTTCTTGAACGCGACATGTATATTCATTGGCATCGACTAAAGGATGAAAATGTTGTACGTGACTTGTTTTGGGCACATCCACATGCTGTACAGCTGACTAATGCGTATCGTATGGTGTTCCTCATGGATAGTACCTATAAACAAACAGGTACAGGCTTCCTTTACTTGACATTGTTGGTGTGACACCTACTGGGATGACATTTTCAGTTGCGTTTGCGTATTTAGAGTCAGAACGCATCAACAATGTTTGTGGGCCCTTGAACGCTTTAGAGGGATATTTTTGAAAAATGAATTCTTCCCAAGGGTGATTGTTACGGATAGAGATCCAGCCTTGATGAATGCTGTGAAATGTATTTTTCCAGATTCAACCAATTTATTGTGTCGGTTTCACATTGATAAGAATGTGAAGGCAAAATGCAAAACTTATGTTAGGCAGAGTCATGCATGGGACCATGTGATGGAAGCATGGGGATGTCTTGTTGATTGTGCTATCAAAAAAGAATATGATAATTGTCTTATGAAGTTTGATGTTGCATGTGCACCGTGGCCTACGTTTGTTGATTACGTCAAAGACACTTGGTTGAATCCTCACAAGGAAAAATTTGTCACAGCGTGGACAAACAAGGTCATGCATATTGGAAATACAACAACAAACAAGTAACTTTGATATTTGACACTAGTTACATTGATATTTCCATAAATTTGTTGTATTGTGAACTAAATAATTAACTGACCCATATGCAGGGTGGAGCTGCACATTTGACCTTAAAGCGCCTATTGCAGAATAGTGTTGGAGACTTATGCACTGTTTGGGATGCGATAAACAACATGATCATCTTGCAACATAACGAGATCAAGGCATCTTTGGAGAGAAGCACACATGTTGTAGGACATGTTTTTAAAGTCACTTTGTACAAGAGACTTGTTGGCATGATATCCAAGTACGCGTTAAACCAAATAGCTACTGAATATGAGCGAGTGCATTATGCAGGGAAAAATCCTTCTCGATGTGGGTGTTATGAGAACAACGCATGGTTTGCCTTGTGCGTGTGAGCTAGCAAAGTATGTGGTTGGTTGCATTCCACTAGACAGCGTTCATATTTTTTGGCGGAGGTTAAAATTTTCAACTGACCCTATGCATGATTCCGAAGTCACCATAACTGACGAGATGGAAGCCATACGAAGCGTTTTGAAAATCTTGACATGTGTGGGAAATTGACACTTAAAAGTAAACTTAAAGAAATTGCGTACCCTGATTTAACCTCCATGTGTCCTCCCCCTGATAAGGTGAAAACTAGAGGTGCTCCAAAGAAGAAGATGACAAAGCACGATAGGTCAACGAAAAGGGACCCGTCATACTTTGAGTATGTAGATGAGTTTCATTCAGTGCAGAACAGTTGTGCCACTCCAAAACAGTCCAATTCCTCATGTGATGTTCAGATGCAACACGGGATGGTTCTGATGCTAGATCAATTTCATCCATTTATGCGGAAGTACATCTTGAATGTCAATGATGTGAAAGAAGACGGTAATTGCAGATACCGTGTAATTGCTGCGTTATTAGGTTATGGTGAAGAATCTTGGTCTTTGGTACGCAGTCATTTGCTCAGAAAACTTGGAGAGTGGACTGATGGATATATAGCGTTGTTTGGTGGTATACATAGATTTGAAACCTTAAAACGGTCCCTACCGATTGATGGATTGTCGAGGGTAAAAGTTCATTTTGTTTAATCATTATATCGATTTCATAACAACGCAAATGATGCACAATTAACATATTTAAATAATTGTTTATTTACAGGTAACCGTTGATAAATGGATGGATATTACGGAGATGGGTCATGTAATTGCATCAAGATATAACGTCATTCTAGTATCTCTTTCACTTCAGCAAAGTATGACGTTTTTTCCTTTAAGAAGCGAACCCCCTAGAGATCCCCAAGTTCATCGCATTTTGTGTATCGGTCATGTTTTTGGCAATCACTTTGTTCAGGCTTGTATGTAACTACATAAATATGTCAAACACATCATTGTCTAACTTAACGTTATTATTTGAAACAAGTTTTATTAAAGGACAATTGTCCTTTGCCGTTGATTGCGTTCTTGTGGGATAATCACCATACTAGCGAAGCACAAGCATGGCCCAAGCATTACATTAGTAGAATGCAAAAATATGCTACGTGTATGAGGATGCATACTGAACATGTAGACTTGACAGATGTGTAAAACGATTTTATGAATGAATAAACTGTCAATTTTCATAACTGTCTCAATATATAATTATAACTAACAAAGAAAGTGTGCGCAACATAAAGAAAAAAAATCCATATGTCGATCATAAATGTCGTCATCCGTACAAATAACAACCACGGACTACTCTAGGCGTCTCCGCTGTGCATGTCTAGGTCGTCGTCCATATACAATGTCGTAGTCCCTGACACTGCGGGCGAGAAGCAACATCTCCTGTGTCCGAGAGTATGCATCTGTTCCCTCAGTAACGAGCCCGTCGTCGATCAAGGCTTGCAACCCCTCCGCCAACCGTTCGCAAACAGACTGAAATTACAACCAAAACAACCAAATGTATTAGAAAATGTAAACAAATCTGTTAACACAATGCATAAAGAAATTGTAAAAATTTTACCACTGCATGTGCTGGCGCCTGGTCTTGCGTCATAATATCTGATGCATCTGGACCGGCATTTGCATGATGGGGATGAACATCTGCTGCAAGGGGGATCAGTGCTGGGACCAGGTGGAGCATGTGCACGGGCCTGTGCATACTGCGTCGGAGTCATAAACGGATGTGAGATCCGATAGAACCACTTCATATATCCAGCAACATAGTGACTTGGATAGTGTACCAAGTCACCGGTCGATATAAGGTAATCTGTGAAGTGGGCCCATTGGTCATCAACATCGTCAGCTGAGGGGACTTCCGACATGGGCAGGTCTGGAATCTGCTGAATCTGGTCGAACTGCCCAACAACCCTGTCTGGAAGGTACCTAACGATGTGCAAACCCCATCTAATGAAATCGGAAAATAAACTGATCGGCTCAAAATCCCTAAGGGCCCTGTGCTCCACATATGGCGTCCACAACGGTGGGAAAATGCTCATATATCCAGCACTACATCAGTATATGGTGCGAGTCATAAATAATTCAAACAAAAACAAACCCCCCCCCCATACACACAGAAACACAAGATTACCTGTAATAGAGTAATGTACCCAGCTAGATGCTTGTCGTGGTGTTTCGATGCATAGCTCAAATGCTCATACAAATGCACCAAAGCACCAGCTCCCCAGGCAAAACCCGCAGCCTCATCGATGTCGCGAAAAGGCTCTAAGAACTGAACACCTATATGTGTCGCACTCTTGTTGGCAAACAACGTGCAACCAACAAGATGCAACAAATAAGCCCTGGCGGCTAGTATCCACTGCCTAGACTGGCACAGTCTCAAATACTGCTCTCGAAGCCAGGACAGTCGGACATATGCGCCGTGACACTGTGTCGTCTCCGCCTTAGCTTCAGCTATAGTGACATCCAGCAACTCCACCAACAGTGTAATAGCCTCTCCGACGTCTATCTGGTCATACGAATGGAAGACTCCCATAACAGGTATATGAAGAAGGGAGGCGACGTCATCAAGTGTAATACTCAGCTCGCCCACCGACAAATAAAAGCTGGAGGTCTCGGGGTGCCATCTCTCCACAAATGCAGACAGCAACCCTCGATCTCCAATGTCGACTGAGCACCGTATCAGGGGACTCAGGCCTGTAGCAGCCACCAACCCCTCAATCTCAGCAGCTGGCTTCCCAAATTTAGTAACCTTACGTCCATGGGAAGCCAACTTTAGCTCTGCATGTTCCTACAATTCATACATAAACACGTGTTTACAGTGTCTCAGAAGCAAACACATTTTGCTGAACAACATATCTGAGTCGTAGTTATAAATACCTCTCCTGACCAGACTTTAGCAGCCACATGGTCAGCATAACCACTCAAGACCGAACAGTCTTCTGGACCTCCTCCAAAAGCTGCAGTACCTACATCATCTGTCTCAGGTACATCAGTCTACATCTGTGGTTCCTCAACTGGAGGATCCTCAGGTTGAGGATCCTCAGTAACACTAACACCAGCCTTTTCTCGACGAGCGGATGTTGTAGGCCTTCGCCTCTCATGACCTCCACCTACAGGTCGTTGTATACCTCCTCTAGTCCTAGCCATGATCTGTACATAATTTGCTTATCAAGTTACACAGGTCCAATTCACAGGCACCCCTACCAGGTTTAGGGTTTAACCAATCAGGTCAACTACTAAGCACACACACCCCAACCGGGTTACACACGATTCATTGACATGCATGCTCACAAATCTGTTCAATAGGTCCAATTCACAGTCATACAAAGCAGTCAAGTGATATTCTAGGCAAACAATCCCATAGCAGGTCAACCAAGGTAATTGACATGCATGGTCACAAATACGGTCCCATTCTAACCAAACAATCCAATGTTCTGTTCAACAGGTCCAATTCACAGTCATACAAAGCAATCAACTCAAAGTTTTAAAGAATAAGGTCATTAGATGTAGCAAGTGTTAAGGAGTTTGATCAAATATTAGTTGTAAAGGGTTAACCTCCTTGCCACCGGTCTTCTTCAATTGCTTCAAATGAAAAAATATGTATTGCTACAAGTTGTTTAATGAGAATAGTTATAGGTGATGAGTCACTATTTATCACTAATTACTCATCTTTTTGTACTCATTTTAATCCCTAACTTGTGCTTAATTGTTTATATTTTGCATTGTTTCTCATTTAAGATTTAATTAGACCAATAATTCGGATTTTAATTAATTTGGATTATTTTAAGTTTAATTATTCTAATTTTTATTTACAGGGCAGTTTAATAATTA